>JALPQD010000283.1:0-20216 GCA_023101885.1 Typhlomys cinereus | reverse complement strand
AGGGAGGGAGGGAGGGAGGGAGGGAAATGGTGGTGATCCACCAAGAAAAAAAAAGTAGAGTCTTAAGTATCACTCTACTCCAAGCTCTGGCCATTGCCAAAGGAGGACTGGGTAAGGCTGGGTTTTTTCACATGGGGAGTGTGTCCTAACAAAAAGAATCTGAGGCCAGCCATCTCTGAATAACTGTTGTTCCTGACCTTTTGCCAGCAATGGACACTTACAAGAGCCTGCTCTTTCCCAGCAAGCAGGGTCTTCTCTGAATAATGAGCTGGTTTCGGCCATTTCTTATGTCTCCAGGCCAGAAGAGACGTGTACTCAACTTCTCCCGGTTACTCTCCCCAACAGGCAGTAATGAACATCTGAGCCCAGAGCCAAATTCAAGTGTGTCTGTCCTTCCACACAGGATGCTCGACCAGGCCCAATGACCGTTGGCGTAGTTGCAGTGTTGTGTTTGGTACACCTGCAACGTCTCCCACACAGAGTTAGATAACCAGTCAGATTTGCTGAACCCAACAAAACAGAGTATTTCAATTGAACCCAGGGTCTTTTTTTTTCCCACTCATACAAACTTGATAAGTGCCCCATTCCTCCCCTCCTCCCTGCACCCCTCCCTGGATCCCCTTGCTCTTTCCCCTCCCTCCCTTTCTCCCAGTGCCCCCCCATCCCTGGAGCATCCTTTAGTGCGCATGTCAAACTTCCCTGTGGGTCCTCCTCTCTGATGAGGTGTAAGGACTCAGTGGCATTGCCTGGAGCTCTTTCTTGTGTTCGTTCCCCTTTAGTATGGGAACACTATTGTGACTGTTAATCCCTTGCCTCTAAGGATCCTAGTGCCTGTGATCCATGCTAGACTTTGGGGGGGTCAATGATATGTTGGTCATTGAGCAGGTCATGCAAAGTCCTATTATGGTTACTTCAGCCCTAACTTGGTGTAGTATCTTGCATATCGTTGCTCCTCCCATCTTTAGGCTGAACCCAGGGTCTTGAGCCAGGCAAGCAACGTGCGTGCAGCTTCACATCCAGTCTCAGTGCTTTTTTTTCCTAGTTTCACAAGTATATTGAGTCATCATTCCCACTTCCCTCCATTCACTCTCGTATGCATGCCCCATCCTCTCCCTTTATTCCATCCCACTCATTCCATCCTCCCACCTATCGCCTTCATAGACCCAGGGCTCCCTCTGGTCTGTCTATTCTTTTTTTTAAATTTTCTACTTTTGCAATGAGTACTTACTGCATTGAGTACTTACCCTGCTTCCCTCCATTGTCCCTCCATCCAGTCTCATTGTTTTAAAATCAGAATATGTATGTTTCCATTCCACAGTCTTCCCAAGAATACGACTTTTATAGGCATGACAGTTGTTTCTGATTACATTTTTCATAACTTTATAGTAAGTTTCTATATAGGCTTCTAAGTTACGTATCCAGTTCATAAGTAGCAAAATATCAAACACTTAATCCTTGAGAGTGGCTCTTCAGAAGTTAGGGGGCTACTGGATTACCCACTCTCCTCCGTACTCCCATCCAGCCCATCTTCCAATCAATCCCACCCCCTATGATCCTTCTCCCCGACGCTGTTCCTAGAGAGAACTATCCTAACCATCTTTCCTTTCCTAGCTTGTGAATGGTGTCTGTTACTTACATATTTCATTATTGCCATCTATTTTTTTAATTACTTACAAAATGCAAATTCAGTGCAACTGATTGCCCTAGATTTTTAGCAAGAGGTTGTCTTTTAGACATGGATAAGAAATGTCATTTTCTGAAAAAAAAATTGAAAAATAAATAAAAGTAAATGTTTTCATTAATCTTTCTGTTCTAACAAGGAGCTTCCATTATGTCGTCCCATGCTTGGCATGGGAAATGGACCGAATATATAATGATTTCAGTGGTGATTCCTTTGAAGTGTGGGTCTGTGTGTGCGTGGAGGGGGAGCAGTCCCTGTGTCTGTGCGTGTCATGTGGGGTGTGTGGTGTCAGAGGTGGTAGATCCGTGCTAACTCTGCTTTACCCTAACCGTAGAGCACTTTGGGGCAAGTTCCCGGTAGTAACATTGTACTTCCTGGAGCTTTGGCAACCAGGAAGAAGGAAGAGGAGCCTGATTAGAGTGGAGCATGTTGGGTACAGACAGTCCTGGAGGGACTCTCGCCTAAATGGCTTTCCAGATTCATTCCAAAGCCCTCACAGTTCCCTCCATTCCAAGACAGAGAAAAGGGAATGCGCCCATTTCTAAAGAGTAGCAACTTTTTCTAGTCCTTCTTTGGAGGTTCAGTCCCTCAGTGGAGTCTGTTTCTGAGCTGGAACCTTCAACCCCAGTGTGTCACAAGACCCCTATTTCCTTTCCAGATCTCTCAAGGGGAGGCAGTATCACCATCCACTGGCAAGCTGCCTGTGGGGAGCAGGCTTGGTTCTGTGCTGAAGAACTCTGAAGCACACTGGGTCTGGCCCATCACACTTTTTGTCTCTGGAATCTCAAGGACTGTCATGTTTGCTGAAGCCTGTGGGGATGGTTTTCAAGCCTCAAGCTCCAGGTCAAGGCCAGGGGGCAGAGAAGGTCCTAAACAGGATCCACATAAGCATGCTCTTAGAGACCGGGCAGAAAGTGATTCTAGACCTTGTTCCCAAGCCATTGCTACTGGTTCCAAGAGTCATGCGTGCAGAGCTCAGGAAATGTGGATTGAAGCTCTCCCAGGCCCCTTTCTCTTGCCTGAAGGTAGAGGTGGAAGAATTATGATTTGGATAAGGCTGCTGGGCCGCGGCCACCTCAGCAGGCAGCAGCATCAGCTGCTGGGACCCTTTCCCAGAGGCTGCCTGGCTGCAGAAAGCACAACAAAGATAACGGCACCGCTGCAGGGTGGAAACAAATTCTGTCTGTCTGCCTCTTTGTTCAAGGGAAAAACAAAAGCAACAAAGATCTTTGGACTGGACTCTCGACCTCCAACAGAGGATGCTCTCCAGTGTGTCTGGATCCTTGGTGCCTTGGTTTGGTGCCGGGTTTCCCTCTACCAGAAGCGGCTGGAAAGAGCTGCCCAGCTCCCTGTTCTCCCGCTTCCTTTGTTCCCTCTTATCTCCTGAGTCCAGGCCCTCGTCCCCTGTCGCCTGCACCCTGGCACTAGTCTCTAGTTGTTCTTCCTCTGGGGGTTGTTTTGCCTCCCAATCCCATAGATCATTTTGTTCCCCTAAGTAGCTTTTCTCGCGCATGCTCTGGTCTGTACTCTGCTCTCATGTGCTCGCAGCGATCCGCTCAGCACACGGACACAATCTTGGTTCAGGCTCAGCCTGCCGCTCTCGCGCATCACTGGCCCGGTCCCCCACAGTCTGAAGCCTGACCCTCTTCTCACTGTCCCAGACCTCCATACAGTCTGTGTGTGCATATAAGAGAGAGAGCTTTTTTTGTTATGGCCAATCTAAGGATTTCAGGGGTCTTTAATACCTCCTACCTTGTTTGTGCATGCGCGCGCGTGCGTGGGTGCGTGTGTGTGCGCGCGCGTGCGTTTAAGCAGCCTGTCTTGTAGTCTGGTCTCCAACTTTCTATGTAGACTGAGGCTGCCTTTGAACTTCTGATCCGCCCCCTCCCACGTGCTGGATGGCACCTTGTCTTTTTCGGCTGTGATTGTCAGTGTCCACACCTGATGCAGGGCTCTGCTGGTGTCCTCGCATCTTCTATGGTAGTGGTTCCTAGTCAGTTAGATTCTACTTTCAGCTCATGAATCCTTACCCCCCAGGAGACCCCTGTGCCGAGAGCCTTCCTGCTGTTCCCCCACATCCTCCTCCAGATTACCCCAGAGTCATTCCAGACGCAGAGTAGGCACAAGCAGGAGGGTGCAGAAGACCTGGGGAGTTGCTTTGCATAGAAACTGATGGTTTGGCTAAGAAGCAGCAAGTAAAGCTCAGAATCCCCTGCAGCCATCTCGTGGAGATCCTAGAAATCCACTCAAACCAGGGCGGGTAACTATCGCATGGTGCTTCTTAACTTTATCGCATGGTGCTTCTTAACTTTAGGATACATTATAGAATTGCTTTTAATGGTTTTTTTCTTTCCATTTGCATTCTTCTTAGTCTCCTAGTCATGGTCTCTAAAGGCAGGGACTGTTTTATATTTATAGTAAATGCTTTTATGGTGTAAAGGGTTACCCTATAATTTCATTTATTCTCAAATTGGATTATCTCATAGTGGAGCAAGAAGTTCTTACCTGTTTGATAATGCTCAAGGGTGAAATTTATAATGTCCAGATGACACCAAAACAAGTCAGAAGGGAGAGGTCGAGTAAGTAGAGTGGCCAGTGGGCACATGGAGCACACTGCGTTGCCGCCCACATTTGTGTACACAGGTGATTGTCCCTGGTGAAATGTTGGATCTGCCATGGTGGAGGAGGTTCCACTTATAGACCTCCCACTCCCACAGCATACCACAGTGCTGGGCAGCAGCCAATGAGCTCTGACCATCAGAGCAGCCGGAAAACAGCCAATGGGTGGGAATCATTTACTTCATCACAAGTGAATGATGAGGATTCACCCTTCAGCCAGATGGCAAAATCTACTAAAATATATAGGTCATTAAAGCATCAGTGATCACAACTGTGATGTAAATACTAACAAGAAAGAAGGGGAGGATAAATGGCGAGCTGGGCACCTTTTGTCCTAATCTGTTCAGGCTGGCATAACAAAATGCAAAACCAGGAGGCTTATAAAGAATAGAAATTGGTATCTACCAGCTCTGGAGGCTGGAAACCTAAGATAAAGACATTGGCAGATTTGGTGCCTGGTTCAACCCTCTTGGCTGTTTCCACACAAGGCATAAGGGAATCTCTTGTACAAGGTCACCAATCCCAGAAACCTTCATGACCTAATCAACTCAGAGGTCCCACTTTTAGATATAACTTTAGTAACTCCACATGCAAATGGGAGGTAGGTATAATCATGCAAACCACATCCTCTTGCAAAAGAAGGTAAGTTTCTCTTAAAGCATCTTCATCAAAAGAATGAAGAAATTGTAGATGTATCCATACTGTAAATTGATCTTAAGTACAACATTCCCTCTTCTTTATCTATTAGTAAAGCCATATTTGAAAATGCTGACAACTGGGCTGTGGAGATGGCTCAGTGGGTGAGTGAAGTGCCTGCTCTGCAAACATGAGTTCAGATCCTTAGAACTTCTATGAAACTGGTGCAGTAGTGCACATCTCAGTGTTCCTAAAGTGAGGGAGAAGGAGAAATTAGGAGAATTCCCGAGCTCACTGGCAGAACCCAACCTACCCTCTGACATGTGCCAGGGCGCGAGTGCGCCTGCACTCAGACATATGAGTATGTACACACACATGTACGTGCAACGATCTTAGAAAAAGCCTGAGAACTCATGCTTCATACCTTGATGCTAGGCAAACACTAATTTCCATATGTATATATAAAAACTTCACATATTATTAATTATATACTAAATGTATATATCTCAATTCTCCAGCATGAACTTTGTAGATGACAATGTTGTATTGCAATATCAAAAGGTTAGACACACCTGGCTAGGTCTTTTGGTTCAGGAAAGGATAAAACAGGAATCATGAATAGGAGAATATATACTTTTTAACCTTATTTTTGTTGTTTGTTTTAGTTTTTTAACTTTATTTACTCATTGTATACACTGTGTGTATGTGTGTGTGTGTGTGTGGTGTCTGAGAGAGCACTGTGTGTCCCTGGTGGCGATATATGTCCAAGTTTGTTAATGTCAGGGCCAGCTATAAAACTCAGCTGGCCTGAATTTTCCCTCCATCTGCCAGTGGAGGACCAAGGGCGACTTCAGGAATCATCCTGGGTTGCTTCTATCTCCTTGCTTTGCTCTGGAATTTCCCAGGCTCTGCCCACCAGGGGGTGGAAGTGCAGGTCACTGCTGTTTTTGCCTAGAGTTTTTTTTATGTTGGACCTGGGATCAAAACTCAGGACCTTCTGCTTTCAAGACAGAGTCTTAATTCCTAAGCCATCTCTCCAGCCCTACCTTCTTAAGACAAAATTTTTATTTTTTAAATAGAAAGTGTGTTCTACATTGTGTTGCTTTAAATAAACCCAAATACAAGAATGTTTTATTATTTGTTTGCTATATCCAATTTCTAGAATATAGTATGTTGATTATTTAAATTTAGAAATTCTTTTCAAAAGATCCTTTAAGATGTTTTGTGATTGTTTTCAAGGTAAATTCCAATTTGATTTAATGTTCATTCCTACTCGGTATATCAGAAATTGGATTATCCATGGTTCTGCCCTGAACATAAATTAAGAGATAGGCAGTATGTCATTTTTTATTGACAGATGTAAATTTAGAATAATTAGAACTCATGTTATAGAATCCCTTCCTCTGAGAGCACCGTTGTGTTTTGGAAATGACTGTAGCTCTCCAAATGTTTGTCTGCAGATGTTTTGCTTGCTTTCTGAGACATAGATGTGAAAGTAATAGACACCAAAAGAAAGAAGCAAAGCGCTCTCTCTCTGCTTGCTGTTTTTCCTGTGTCACTGGCGGAGCCCTTCTCTAGCATCCTGTGAACAGGGCAGGAGTTACGTCCAGCTCCAAACCTGCCTGGCCTATGTTGGGCTCCAGCCCTGCAGAAATGCCTTCAGCATCATGACCCGTCTTTTTTAGCCTCATTTTCTCCACTGGTGAGAGCAGGCTTCATCCACTGTAAGACTGCAGGCAAGTAACCTAGTGCCATGAAGGTGGCCATATATGTCCAAGTTTGTTAATGTCAGGGCCAGCTATAAAACTCAGCTGGCCTGAATTTTCCCTCCATCTGCCAGTCACTGCCTAGATGGCAGAGGTACATAACGGACATAAAAGTTTATGCTTTCCTTATCATGGCATTGATTTAAATTTCAAATAATTGGTAAATTTGGCAGTGGCTAGGGAGAGTATTACGTGCCAGCTGCCTGCCCCATGCCGTCTCCAGTCCATCTCAGCTGGGAAGTGCGGCAGGCAGATGTCGGTGGGACCCCCGGCACAGCAGCTCGACCCCTGGCACAGCAGCCCGACCCCCAACACAGCAGCTCGACCCGCAGCACACCACCATCTTTCAGACTTCAGGTAGCCAGAGCACGTGACTCCCAGGGCTCTGGTGTTAAGCTGACGTCTGGGATAGGACACCTCAACTCCATGTCCACAGTACCCAAGCCGCGGCCTGGACACTGCATGCTTACTGTAGCCAGCTGCCCGGGCGACCAGCGAGGGCTGGCTCCCAGCGGGCAGATGCGTCTTCTCCGTTACCATCATCTAGCCGAGCATCGCAGCCTTTGCCACCTAGAAACACGTGTCCCTTTAAACTGCCTGCTGCATGACTCCTTCTTCACATAGTGTAAGACGTGAGAACGTTCCCACTTTAACAAGCAGGAGCTGTGAATACATATCCAGGCAGATAATCTACCCTGTGCCGAGGCCAGTACAGCTCTCCATTTCAAATATGGAGATAGCTGTGAATGTGCCCAACACAAAATCAATGGATGTTTATTAAAAATGAAATGTTTATTAAAATAATATATACTATGTGCAGTAGCGCACATCTTTAATCCCAGCATTCCTAAAGTGAAACAGAAAAATATTTTATACTTTATATATAGAAAGAGGGAAATAATAGTATATATTTCTCAGTTCTCCAGCATGAACTTTGTAGATGACATTGTCTTGTAGTATCAAAAGGTTGGACACACCTAGCTAGGCCTTTTGGTCCAGGAAAGGATAAAACAGGAATCATGAATGGGAAAGAATAAGCTTTTATAAGTGGAAGATTAGATCTTTGTTCCATATTATTGTTTCTACCTTTGTAGCTTAGCATTCCTTGGGGGCATGCCTCTGAGTTGAGTTCATGTTTGATTTGTGATCACGTCACCTGTGCTTGTCTATTGTCCTATCCCTACATTTCTTTTGAAAAGCAAATAACTTGATGTTTATGCTATTGCTCCACAATCCAAACAGCACAGCCACCCTCTCCCTGGCTGTCCTGCGCCAGTGATGGGATGAGGAAGGGTGCTGAACTCTGATGGTATTCCTGGAGGCTCTGCAGGTCTGCCTGCATGTTAGGCGGTTACAGGCCGGAGTGACTACTGCAGCTGGGCGCGTGGCTGGCCAGCATGATCCTTGACTGACACGAAGAAGAATCGGTGCAGTCACCTGGTCACTGTTGATTCATTTGCTAGGAGTCCCTCGGGAAACCATAAAGGGAACTTACTCAGTGCACTCAGCCTTGGCATCTCTCAGCTCCTCCTGGACTTTGCCTACCCGGCTCACTGCAAGAAGGCCTTTGCCAGGCAAGGAAATTCAGGTTGCCTCTCCAAAGTTCACTGTTACCTTGTGACTGATATCCAACCCACTCAGTCCCCATACCCAGGGAAGCTCAGCAGCTTGGTACAAAGATGTGCAGAAGGCCCCATACCACACGGCATCCTATGCAACCTCTTCAGAAGTTCCAAGAATGTTGCTGCTGTGAGCTTTCCAGTAATATTATCAGATAATCTTTGAAGATGCAGCAGTAACATCAAAATAGTTACCAGGAAATGATCTACATTCTCAATGAACCAGGAGTTCTAAGCAATATCTCAGTCAACCAGATTGTCTAGAAGCACAATTTCCACCACCTTCTTCATGTTTTCTTGCTGCTCACTTTTCATTCATTCTCATACTCCCGCAGATGTTACCAGCGCTACTGTCTGCATTGTGACCCAGCCTAGTCAAAGGTTTACCATACTGACTTCAAGACTCTCTGATCTCTTGCTGGTCCTCATGACTGTGAAGATGCAGACAAGCCCCATACTGTGCCAAAATGACAGTGTGGGCGTGTGTTGGGTCACAGTGTCCTTGGAAAGGAAGACACAGGTCTGACTTTGCTATCAGGGTCTTGCTGGGAAGTATGAAGACTGAGCTCCTTTATACTATAAAATGTCAGGCTTGTAACAAGGCATTATGGCTCGTGCAGATAATCACAGCACGTGGAAGGCCAAAGCAGGAGGATTGCCAGGAATCTGACACTGGCCTGCAGTACCCACTGAGTTCCAGGCCAACCTGGACTACAGAGTAAGTCCTGTCTCAAAAGCCAGTGAGAGACAAGGGGCGGATGGAAGAAGGATTTCATCATGATTTCCTCCCAGTAGATTGACAGAAACATTACCAGCTGCACAGCCACAAGCCTTTCCAAATCCTGCCTGCAGCAGGTGCTTCTTCCCTATGTGACTGTGCAGAGAAATGCTGATTGGAGCCTGGCCTTTCCCTCTCGCCAGGGAAAAGCCTAGGATGCCCTCCTGACAGGGATATGCCTCTCGGAATCCTGGAAACTATCAAATTTGTTTACAACTTAAATCCAAAGAATGCTTGAAGGGGGCACCTCACTAAGTTAGCTCCTTGTCTCCAGGTTCTTCTTGGCCAGAGTTCCCTTTCTCGTGTCTCTGACACACCCTGGCATAGGCTGGGTTCCCTCTAATCAGACTCCTCTCTACTGAGTGGCACACATCTGGCACTGGTGAGGTCTTGTCTTTGCCCCCCCCCCTTTGCATGGCATCCATGCAGCTCCCTGCGCGCATGGAGATATCCCTATGTTGCCTGAATGTATCTAAATGTGATGCAGAATCTCCCTCCTCATCACTCACCTCCCCCCACTGACAGATGAGTCTGGGGGAAAACAATTGACGTAAAGACAATTACAGATAAGTAGTTGAATTGCCTTTTTCCCGGGGCACCGCATCCTCGACAAGAGTCAGAAGCAAAGAACTCATGTTTTGTGCATCTTTCTGGCTCGTAATGCTCCATAACACATGCACCTGTAGAAGCCTTCACTTCCTTCTGTGTAACTGGATCTCGTGAGATTCAGCAGTGCGCATCTGTGCAGCATGAGCCATTGTCTGTGGGCTGCTCTTACCGGTGACTGTCATGTGGGAAGATATTACCACAGTTTGAGAAATAAAAGATTCATCTTTTGGACTGAAGTATCGCCCCTCCGAGGTCCATGCAGCACAGCCCATTTCTTCCCTCAGGCTTACTATAGCTCACTGGTCCCAGCTAATATGGAGCTGATCTACTTAGTGTTCAGGACCTATCTGTCCAAACTTTTTATATAACTCTTAGTTTCTCCACAAGTAACTTCTGTTGTTTGCAGATATGTGTGAAATTTCTGACAATACTCTAAGCAGGAGAGGATATATCTCTTGAGAGTAGGGGAATCTAGTATTCTTATTAGAATTGTATCTCACAGAAACACACTGTGATACCTGTACTCTTGACCAGCATCCCTGGGATGGTCCATTCAAAATGATAAACCAGGTGGTTGTTCGTGCCCCTGCTCCTCTCCGGGCCAGTGTGCAGCAAAAAAAATTTCTGCAGAAAAACTCGGTATTACTCACCTCCCACCTCAGATCCTTCTCCCCTACATCCCGCTGAGCTGGGGCTGGCCTGAATGCAGTACGTTCCTACTGGGGAGTTTGTACGGCAGACAGGTCCAGCTGCCTCCTCAAGCTTATTCTAAATATCCACCCACCACCCTGCTCTTACGACAGCCTCAACCCCAGCTGCTGGCCACACTATTGCCTCTGGCCAGCCCCAGGAGGACCAGAGGCCCCTTGCAGCCGGAGAGCCTACCCTTTCCTCCACTCCCCGCTCCCATTGGCTCCTAGAAAACAGAGAGACACAAGCCTGGACCTCTGGCCCGAGGAGGGAATCCTGCTCAGGTTCAGGGTCAGAGGGCTGCAAAGTCTGGCACAGAGAGTGACCGTGACCAGCGTACTTTATGTACATAAATGAAAGTGTCGTAAATAAACCCATTGTTTTATGTAATATTTTAAAGCACAATGCAGTAAAAATGAGTATATTTCCAAAAATTGGAGTGATAAAAGTCACAGAAAAAAAATAAAAGAATTGATGGTAAGTTTGTAGGGAGCTATAAAATGAGTGAGTTTCGCCTTCATATTCTTCATACTTTTTCGGAAGAGTCTCTTAGTCCCCAGTTGTGAAAGCCATCTGGGTCATTTGCAGATGCTCAGAAGTGCCGAAACCATTCCTGAACTCCAGCTGGTCTGAGCTACAGGGATCATGCCAGCCCTCCCAGTAGAAACTTCCTTCCCAGAGCCTAGGGTAGCCTGCGCTTGGTCAGCCGCTGGGTCCCTGGACAGTCAGTGTTACTGTGAACCCCTGGGCCACCCTCATTGTTGAGCTTCATAACTGTAGTTTTGTGGATTTCTGTTGTTGTGTTTGTTGGCTTGTTTTTTTTGAGAAATGTCTCATTCCATAGCCCAAGATGACCTAGAACTCATGCTCCTCCTGCCACAGCCACCCAAGTGCTAAGACTAATGCTCAAGGCCAGACTGGTTAACATTCTTCAAAGTAAGGACGAGCATAATGGAGTCGTCCAGCGCAGACCCACTTTACATCCTGCCAGCATTTGTCTTCTTTCTGCTGGTAGGTTCAGTACTGCGCATGTGTAACTCTGTGCTTCAGTCTTGTCCGGCCAGTAATTAGGTGAACTGCTGACAACTGCTTCCCTATCAAGTCATGGCTCCTCTCAGCCTGCTCTCCATGCCCATCTAGCCCCTCAGCCCCAATAGTAGCCAAGACTGACTGGAGAGAGCCCTCGGGCACCCCTTTCCATCTTGCCATGCCTGCAGATGCCCGTGTCCCCTACAGGATCTTCTGCATCCCCGTGTGCAGTGCCCCAGATGAGCCTGGAACAGAGGGGTGATGAGAAGTTGTGTAACCGACTCTGCGATCCTTGCGATGCAGATACGGACTCTCAAGGGAGCCGGCGACTTCCTTCACTGACCCGTGCATCACTCGTAAAACTGCTTGGCCATTCTGAGCAGTTTGCTCACCACAAACCAGTGCTGTGAATAGTAGCTGGCTGCTCCGTCTCGTCCTGCCGAGGCTCCCGGCCATCCTGGCCAGTCACCCTCTGCTTCTACTCACAGACTTACTATGGGTAGAACTTGTTTCATGTGCTGTGTACATTTGATTGCAAATTGCATTAGACTTCCTGGAGCCAGGCCAGAAGCTTGCTAGATGTCCGATTGCTATCTGTGTAGTCTGTAGGTGGAGGCTGGAAATCTCTACTGAACTTTTGTGGTAATAAAATCATTACAATTGTGCCCTGCATCTGCTCACTGGCTTCCTGTGGGTTTTCACCAGATCACATGACTGACAGCAGAGACAGGCTGCAGCTTTGAGTCTGCTTGTTGCACCCAAGTCTCCCCTGCCAAATGAGACCTCGCTTAGTCTCTGAGCTGAGCATCCGGATGTCCCACTGTGGTAGGATGATTCAGTGGAGCTGATAAAAACGTCGCAGCCATACTTGAGAATCTAGCATTACCTCTGCCTCCAAAAATCAAAACAGCGGGATTGTTGTAAGCGGCTCTGGACTGAAACCAAGCTCCAAACTTCAGAGATGGGTCTTCTCTCCTTCCTGGAGCAAGCCACAGGGTGAAGATCTGAGGTAGCTCGTCCCTGCCTGGCATCCCCCTTGTCCTTCTCCAGGGCCTCCCGAGCCCTCCTGAGCACAGACCCTGGCAGTCACCAGCAGGAACACCGGGGAGGCAGGGCTGGTGCCAGAGCCCAAGAAGTCCTAAGAGGGCCCAGTGGCCCGTGTATGGCCCAGAACTGCTAAGTGCGTCACTCTCCAGCGATGGTGCTGATGCCCCTCCGCCCCGCAGGACGGCATTGTTCTCCGCAGGCTCACAAGGCCTGTAACGGGAAGGATGACTCTTGCGAGGTTGTTGATCTGACTTTCAGACATGACATTCCTTGGACTGAGTCCTGACAGACTGTGTCCCCAGTGTCCTTAGTTCTAAATAAAACCTTTTGTCTGTCCTTTCCTTGGCTCTTGAGACAGCTAAGATATCTCAGAGGAGCACATGTTTTAAGGATGTCTGCTGGAGCCTCTAGCTTGCCAGGAAGACAGGTCAGTGTGGGAGAGGGACCAGGCTCGACTCAGGCACAGCCGCGTGCATGTGCATGGGGTTGATCAAAATGGTGTTTTGAAAACTCCTTCCATGTGTGCCCATTGTTTACCCTTTATGGTATTTGTGGTCCACTAGGCCCTGAATAACTTCAGTGGAGGAAGCTCTCTTTGCCTTGCACGCTCAAGTCTTAGGCAGCTAGTCTGGAGAGCAGATCTTTGTTCCCCTTTCTGTATCACAGTCCCTTTCTGAACCATATAGTGACTTGCTGGTGAAGTTTCCAGCAAAGGACCCAGGAAGTAAGAGCTCACAGCTCGGTCATTGGCTCCAGGAGCCAGGGAGCTAGGCCTGGACTTCAAGTCATGCACATGCACACGCACTGCACCTATCTCTGCAGTTTTCCAGCAACACATAGGATCACGTTGTTCATCTCTGTTTGCTTCTGTTTCCCACGTGAGTCATGGAACACATTTGGGAGACTGAAAAAAAAAGATCCAGCCTTCAGCAGCCGACAGGCAGGGCCCAAGCCTAGCGCTGCAGGCTACTCAGCTCGGGCCACAGAGCAGCTCAACCGTTTGATGTGGTTCCTGGGTTGGCTTGAAGACCAGCAGTGGTCAGTGCCCAGGATGGTCGGCGGTTGTCTGCTCTGAAACCTGGCTGTTTGAGATGAGCACCTGCTTGACTTGGGTCAGAGACATGGAGGGATGGAGATGTTTAGCCTCATGTGAGTCATCCAACACCCGGTCAAACCTGCAAGGAGCGCAGGGTCCCTCATTTTACACGGTGAAAATGCAGTCCCAGGGAGATGTTTCCAAACCCCCATCTGAGCTTCCTGGCTGTGAACTGGTCTGCGAGAGCAGGAGTGCGTCCACAGTGAGCTCACCTGGGCTCCAAGGTTGAGCGACTCCTGGGGGGAGGGGGATTTCCTAGAAGATGTGGAAGCTCGTGTCTGTCCTGAGTGGGTGAGAGGCTGAGTAGAAGGGTGCCGTCGGTCCTCCCTGCAGCCCCTCTGGAATGTCTTAGATTGAGCCTTGCTTCTCATCTCTGTAGTACAAACACGTGTCACAGACAGGAAGTCTAGCTTTCTGTTAGGGGAAGGATCATCCAGGGGTGCTTCTGCTCCCTCAGGATTGCAGGGCTGCCTTCGACTCTTAACTCTTTCCAACAGGGCAGTCACCAGAATTTCCCAAGCTGTAATGCCATTGCTGGCAAGAGCAACTGGAAACATCATTTTTCCCACTTACTCATTTTATTCCCATTCCAAATTTCAGGCAGAGAGAGAACGGTCCCACCTAAGTTACATCATGTCCCCTCCCAGGGCCTTTATAGGAAACCCCCCATATGTGTCACTGGGTTCTGAAAAGGCCTCATGTCTTTGAGTCATATTTATTTATTTAGCACGCGCACGCGCGTGCGCATGTGTGTGCGTGCACACATGCGTGTGTGTATGTGTGTGTGTGTGTTAGTGAGTATTGGCCACATGGCATCTCTGTTACTTCAAATTCCTATAACCCTTTATGTGTGCGTTAGTGAGTATAGGCCTTTACCCAGTCCTTCCCTTTGCTGAATGCTGCCACCCCCCCCCCACACACACACAGCATCATCTCAGTTCAAAGGCTTCACCTCTGGGGAACCAACACATGCCCCAGTCCTCCACAGCGAAACAAAGGTCGCACGCACAGCTGTTGTCCTTCACATTCAGACCCTTCCAAGACTCCCAGAGTCCTGGGGTCTGTGTGTGTGTCGGGGCCTGGCCCTGCTTACCAGTGTTTACTTTCCCCACTGCTCGCTGTTCCCTCAGGACCACACGCGTGAGTCTCCCACGTAGGCTTTCACTCACGAGGTCTCTACGGACGTGCTTCCCATTCCTTGTATCTGCTGCTGCTCCAAGGCTTCAGGCCCTGCGGCCTCTCTCCTCTCTTTTCTCCTCGGTGTAAACTGTCGCTGTCCTTCCTCGCTGTCCCCGCTTGTCTCTCCTTCTGCCGGTGCATACCTCCCCTGGGAGCAGAACCTGTGGAGCTGCCGCAGCCCCTGCTCACAGCTCACGCCGCTCACAGCTCACGCCGCTCACAGCTCACGCCGCTCACAGCTCACACAGTCTGCCTGGCTCGGCGCAGCGGACAGCGGTGAATGAAGGAGCGAGAGAAGTCTTTGAGCTGGTGCAGACTGTCAGCCTGTACCCCTGGAACCCGCTCAGGCCTCAGCAATATGCTCATTCCCCTGTTGGAGTCCCTGGCACTCTCCAGGGAAACAGCATCCAGCAAGCACGAAGTCCCCGCCCCCTCTGAGGGAATCTTCTAGTGCATTGAACAAGCGTGGCTGCGGACACCTGTATACGTTCCTCCCTTTCGCTCAGCTTCTCCTTCAGCCCCTCACCATCCCCTGACTGCCAGGAGCCTGACTTGTCTCTGCTCTCCCCGTCCTGCCTGTGCGGGGTCCCATACTAAGCCCCTCCTGGCAGAGCCTCCTTGGTTGGGAAGAGCCTCGAGGCTTTCAACCCCAGCTGCTCCCTGGAGCAGCTAGACTAGTGGTTGGGAGTTCAGTGAGCATCACAAACCAAGATCTGATGGCAGACTACAGCATAAGCACCACCTTAGGCCACTGACGTGCTTCATGCTTCATCAGGGGCAGCTGAAGAGGCCTGGGGCCCGAGACGGCTTGCACAGACAGCTCCAGCCCTTGGCCCTAAAAGGGGGCTGAGGTCAGACTGAGCCAGATGCCTGCTCCGGACGCCACCATATTAAGGCTCGGGCTTTTTTTTTCTTTTAAGGGCAGAAGCAATTTTGGTATACTTTCTTTTTTCTTAGTTCCGAAATCGGTTCTCTCCTTCTACCTTGTGGGTTGGGGGATTGAACTCGGGTCACCAGGTCTGAACACTGGCACTCGTACTTGTGGAATCATTTTGCCAGCTCAAGGCCAGTAGAGGATTCCTCAAGACAGTCTCGGGAAGAGCCAACCCAGCACAGACACCAACAGATGTTCACTTTGTCTCATTTCACTTCCTCCTATGTGGTTCCCTCCTCAGCAAACTGTAGGCCAAACTGGCGTTAACTGGCCAGGTCAGCGTGCTAGCAGCTCTAGCTGGCTCAGCTATGACCACCTAGGGAAGGAGCTTACCACACACGCATCATGGTCTTGTTTGTGCATGGATCAGTGAGATGATAAAAATCATCTTGTTCTCATTGCAGAAGTTTCCAGAATTGAAATTCAAGTACGTGGAAGAGGAGCAGCCTGAGAGTTTTTCGTCCCATACGTCTGGTCTCTGGTCTACAGCTCGGCAGTCGGCCTGTACTGGAGCCCGCAGAGCGTCCAGCTGTTTGCCCTGGATTCTGACTGATTCTGCCACCCACACACACACACACCCCAGCGTGGCAGCTCTGCTGTTTCACTTCTGGGGAGCAGAAGCAGATAGACACATTCAGCGTGTCCTCTGTCAGAGAGGACTCAGCGTGTCGGTCTCATCTACTTTGACTTGGAAAACAACTGCCGTTGGCAATAGATCACTCAGCTTGGATTGTAGTGGGGAGGAGCAGTACACAGTAATAAACATTTAAAAATTGCTGTTCAATATGTAGTTTTATTTCTGAACCTAGAAATCTAGATCTTCCCCAGGACCCCCATCCCTGCCGCATGTAACAGCAAGAGTAGAGGCACGGTCTCTTGTAGCCCAGACAGACCTTGAACTCGGGACAGTCGTCCTGCTCTGGCCTCCTGGTAGGAGCTGCCACATCTGACTTACACACCATTTTCTTTGGGGGCAGAGAGTTGTTGTTTTGCATATTTAAGATCTCTGTTTTCAGACTGGGGAGATGGTTCAGAGGTTAAGTCTTTGCCCAATAAGCAAAGGAGTTCAGATCAAAAATAATGCCAGGCAGAAATGGTGGCAGCCTACAGTCCCAACCCTGGAGAGGGACCCAGGGAAACCCCAGCAAAACAATAAGGTGGAAGAGCAAACAAAATGATTTCTAATGTCACCCTTGGGCCTTCACGGCACATATACTCAAGTGCCCTGTTGTGCACATGCCTTCACACACATGCAGACCCACCCACATGCAAACAGACCAAAAAAAATGTTTAAATATCCTGTTTAGATCACATGTATGTGCACGTGCACATGCACGTGCACACACACGCGCGTACACATGCTCACATGTGCACACACACTTTCATAAACAGTGGGCTTGGCAATATGACACTAACCTTGCACACTTCTTTGTCCTTCCCCATAAAAAGGAAAATGCCCGTTTTTTGGGATTTGCCTGAGCTGTAGTTGGAATGCAGTTGGAGTCTAGCATAAATTGAGTTAATGTGCTCTGTGTTAATCACTGGGAAAAGCTTAATTTTGAAGGCAATCTTTTTCCTTCAAGTCAATAGGAGGAACAAAAGGAGGCCAATTTACGAAGACTGTATTCCATGTGAGATGAAAAACATGTTTTTCCCCTTGTTTGTGGCTTTCAAGAATGTTGTGGGTCCCCTGGGAACCTCGAGCTTGATCCCTGAGCTGAGACAGGTCTCCCACACTGCTAGGCTGTGCTGAGCAGAGCAGAGGGTGCTGAGGTCCCATGGGAGCGCCTTCTCGTTACACCTCTTGCGCCCACTTGTCCACATCCCTGGGTCCCTGGGCCCAGCAGGGAGTCATCTCGGTCTGCTCCAGCGTCAGTCCCTTGCCTTGGCACCTGTCCACACCCAGTGGTCTGCTGCTCCTGCTCCAGCTGGGAACTCCAGGCTGTAGTTCACTTGGGATCATTAGCACAAGACTCCTCTCTTGCAGCAGCCGAAGGTGGGCCGACCCAATACGTATGTACTATGGAGGGAAAGGGTTTATAGGTTTCATGTGTTTCCAAAGCATTCTAACTTCTTTTACCAAAAAAAAAAAAAAAGTGGTCATGTGAAGCAGCCGCATTGTTGGTAGGACCATGGACATCAGGGGGTTGCAGGACTGGCAGTTCTGAAGAATTATGGTCCCCCAAAGTTCAGGCATCTTGATGAGAGCAAACTGCCACCGGGTCCCTTTCCCGGGCCTCCTGACCTCACGGCCCTGAGTCCCGGCTCCAGCTTTCCTGTGCTGTCTCCTCCAGCTCTCAGGGTGGCCTAGAAGCTGCCCCTTGGCACCTACAGTTACGCTGAGCTGAGGCTTCCAGCCTCCCCACTGCCCAGCTCTGCAGAGCCACAGGGGCGGCCTTTTGATTTCAGGAATGTTTGAGTGACAGCACATTTCAGTGACACACCTGAGTTACACCTGAGTTGCACTGATTTTGAATATTAATCTACTTAGAAATCTTCATTTTTCAAAGTGAAAGTATGTGAAATATGTTCATAGGAAGGTTAAAAAGTGACATCACTGTTTCCACAATAAGATGGAAATTTGTATCTGATTCTGCCTGAGCTATGAAAACGTATTGCCCCAAATCATCAAAAGATTTTATCACACCACTTGTTTTTGAAAGAGCGTGCTTCCCAATAAACAGTACCTTCCGTGCTATCAAGAGTTCAAGACACGGGGGAAGCTTCAGAATTCTATGTCTGACTCCACAGCTGCCCGAGTCGCCTGTGGGGGGCGTAGGATATATATGCATCGTAGGATATGCGAACAGTCGTTGGCAGAGGCCTCCTGCATAGTTCAGGGATGCAAATAAGCAGCTGGAAACAAAGGCAGAGAAAGGAAAGAGGAGAAGGGCCTGAGAGCCGAGTGCAGAAAGCTCAATGCACATGGGTTTTTCTGGAAGAAGGATGCAAAGGGATGACAAGATGGACAATGAGAAGAAAACACAGGAGCTGTTTCCCCAACTTCAAGACTCCCACAAGGTACCTCTGAGAGAATCATCCAGAGAAGGACACTTATTTTTAGGCTTTTTTTTTTTGACAGCATTTTATTCATAGTCCCCCAACTCAAAGTCCTTCCTTCACCTTTCCAAGGAATAGGATTACAGCTATGGGCTGCCACACCTGACACTAAATTTCTTAATATGTCTTTTTTTTTTTTTTTTTTTTTTTAGGCAATATACCATCCTTCAGCCCCGGGGGAGCTAGAATCCTACATTAGGCATCAGAGCTCTCTGGGAAATTGAGTTTCTCTCAGTTGGTCCAGGCTGACTTATGGCTGGCCAGATCTCTGGGCTCTCCACTGGCACTATACCTATACTCAATGGTAGCCAGTTGGTATCTCTGCTCTGCTCTTAGGACCTCTGCTCCAAATATGCAGTACCTCTAGGACGAGGCAGGATTCTTCATCTCCAGTGACAGCCATGCTTGCTGTCAGTCTGAAATCAAGAAGCGCCCAAGCTGCGGTCCATGCTCTCTTTTATGCATGCCTGGTTTTAACCTCATCACAGAAGAGAGCTATTCAAGATCCCCACTCAAAGCAAGGGAGATCCGCCAACCGCACTGGTCTCATCATCTTAGCCTGAGAAGAGCTCAGAACAGCAGAAACCCCCAGGGGCAAAATGGCCTGTCTGGGTCTACTGTGCGCTGCCGCTGCAGATTGCCAAGTACTCATCACATACAAAGAAAAGGAAGCGGGCAGGGGCAGGGGAATGGCTCAGCAGTGAGAGGATGCAAGAAAAATGACTGGATTTCAGATCTCCAACTCCGTACAAAAATGCCAGGTGGGTGTAGCAGCCCACCTGTAATTCCAGGCCAGAAGAGGAGCGTGAGATCCAGAGCCGGCTGGCCAGCAGACTCACCCTATCAGCCAACTCTGAGTTTAACTAGAGACTCAGACTCAAAAGAATAAGGTGAAGAGTTAAGGATGATTTCTGATGTAAACCATGGGTTCCACACATACATAGACATGTATATGCACGTGCATCCACAAAAATGTGCGCACCCACAAAAAAAAAAAAGAAAAGTAGAGAGTGTACATTGACCCCAGTACTAAGGAGGCAGAGGCAGGAGGATTGCTGCAAGTCCTCAATACATAGTAAATCTTTCCTCTAGAAAAAGAGAAAGGGTTAACAACCTAGCAACAGTTTCTCACACTCCCGAAGTCTAGGATGCCCAGTGTAATGGTTCAGCAGAGATTTGAAGGTCTTCCTGCTGTTTCATCCCACGGCAAAGGGCAGAGAGGAACTACAGAAACCAACTCCAAAAGCTCCTAGATTTTGAAGACATCAAGCTCCCCTTTTGACAGCTGTCATCATGACTAGACAGTCCCCACAGCGTTACAATAGCAATTAAGCTTCAACATGTGCCTAGTCCATAACTGCTAAAACCATAGCACACTTCACTATCCTCCTGTTGGCTCTGAGTTGCTTTATTTTCCTGACTATGGTCCTGAATGTGTTCTTGGTTTGGATTGCCTGGTCACCCATTGCTGTC
>JALPQD010000282.1:3000000-3174521 GCA_023101885.1 Typhlomys cinereus | reverse complement strand
CTGAACTCAGTCTTCAAGGTTTGTGCCTGACGGAGACTTTGCCCAACTGAGCCATCTCCCCCAATGTCCGCATTTGCCTCCACTAGTTTGCTGATGAATTTTTTTTTAATTTTTTTAATAAAATCACGCAAAATTGCGCGCTTAACAAGGGGTTTATTCTCTCTTACGATAGACAGTCCAGTTACAGTTCCTTGTCCAGCTTGACAGGAGAGCTCACGCCAGCACCAAGGGCTGAGGAACTGGAATAACCCTTGCTTGCCAGACCAGCACTTTATCAACCTGTTCCCTTCATCCTATCTGGGCCTAGTCCCACACACCACGGGCTGGGCCTTCCCATCAGCTAGACAACCTCCTGCAGGTTCACCTGGGCTTAACTCAACTACCAATTCTGTACAAATATGCCTAGCGCTTGAATTCTCAACAGTCAAGTTGATACCTGTACCTAACTTTGACACCACATAATTAGTTTTTAAACCAAAGGAATGAACTAGATGATCTCTTGGGTCCCTTTCCACTGTAACTCCTCAGTTATCACAGAAGTTACCCTTTAGCCTGGGGTCATTAGTATTTGGCTTGCCTATCTGCCAGTTTATATTAGTCATAGCATCCAGGTCTATCACTTAGTGGAAAATAATCTCCCAAGTTACTTCATGAGCTAAGCGAATGTCCAAAGAGTAAAAATTCATCCATGTCAACAATATAAAATCAAACCATTTCAAAATCAAATACATTCTCAACAAAAAAGTGGTAAATGCATTTTTTAAAAAAATGAATGAGATGTGCTTTGAACACGTTATCCTAGTCACAGAGAATCTCTAGTTACATAAATGCTACTTGTTATGAGATGAGATCCGGAGGGGCAGCAGCACATCAGAATGGATTAGCACCAAGTTCAGGTTCACACACAGATGCCGTCGCATCTCCTGATGCTGCACTTGGTAATGAGCGTTCTGTTTCTTATATGGAAGACCTATGTTGGTTGTACTCTGGGCACTGATAGTATCATCCCTGATTCAATTTGGCCCCAGTCCCTCTGTATCTGTTCCTGGGCTTTTATTCCTGAAAGTTTTTTTGGGGGGGGGATCTTAAGAGTGTTGAGAAATGTTGTGCTAATGGACTGATGTACTAAGAGAATTATTTAGCAGGTACTGAGCCCTGAGCCCTGTGTTCTCATCACCAGAAGGCAAATTCTGGGGTAACTCTATTTGATTAGAGAAACTTGTACTTCAAGCTTCTACCCATAATGGATGCCAACCCCAGTGTCGACCCCGACGGATGCTAAGAGCACCCTGAAGTCAGTCGACTTTTCTTCTATGCCAAGTTCTTTTTTCAATATTTTATCTCAGAGAGGAGGTGGGGGATATGTAGGTGTGAGCTTTATGATGTGCATGGGGAAGTCAGAAAACAACTTTCAGAAATTGGTTCTCTCCTTTCAACCGGTGGGCTCATGGGGAACAAACTTAGGTAGCCAGGTTTGTCCAGGGACTCCTTTACCATCTGAGCCTTCTCTCCAGACAGTTTTTGTTGTTTATGTTGATGTTGTTTAAACAGGTTTACTTGTACCCTGTAACCATCACAGTGAAGCAAGAAATAGGTGTGGTTGTCTTCTTCATTTTAATGATGGGAAGAATCAAGGACAGAAAAACTACTTAACCTGCTCCAAGTCACTAAGCAGAGCCTGGCTTTGAACCCAGACAATGTGAGTCCAGAGTCTAAAAGAAGATCCCCTATACACAGCACTACCTTAGTGGCAGTATGCAACAACATAACTCGAATCAGTTCCCAGTATAGACTTAGCCTGGGATCCATAAGCAAATCATCACTCCAGCCCTTGTGTTTGAAAACTTTTCCTACCAGCCCCCACACCAGCCCAGAGGAAGGTGATGTCTCTCCTCTAATTGTGGATGCCATGAGAAAGGTCTTTGGGTCTTTGGCACACCAGAAAAGCTCTGTGTGTGTCCTTCAAATGTCTGTGTCCACCTCCAAGTCCTGGCTGGGTGCTCTCTTGCCTGGTGAAGCAGGGGGAGAGCGTTAGGGGAGTTAACCTCTCCCAGGGAGAGCCAGGACTTGGTTTCTAAGGCACTGTGATCCCCAGCAAGGCTCTTTCCTGTAAAAACCAGATCAATACTGCCCCCATCCCATACCTGCACCCTTTCCAGAGCCTCGGTCTATAACTGCTATCGATTACAGCCCAGCAGGGAAGCAAATGCCAAAATATATCAATCAATCACCAAGGTGGCAAAGAGACTTTATTAAAACCATGACACCTTCTTCTGTTTTCCTGCCTGCCCCTACTTCCTCGACCCAGTGGCCATTTCTTTTGGAAGGTTTCCAAGAACATTGCAGACATGATCTGATGGCTGGTGGAATTTCCTCTATTTAGGGGAAAATTTAAACCCAGAGAAGGAGCAAGAACAAGTCCCACAGTGAGAAGATGGAAACCAGGTGTGTGAAAATATGTGCTTGTGTCTGCATGGTGTGTGCATGAAAGTGTGCAAGGACCTGTTTGTTTAAAGCAAAACCTAGGACTTAGTCACATTTCAGAGACATTTGGTAATTATCGCTGAAATTTTTACAAATCAATTCCTTCTGGTCGCTTAATGTCCTGCACTAAATGGTTTAATTGTGAAATTTCACTTTATAATTGGCTTCATTTTAATGTGGAAAGAGGTAGATTTGCATAAGCAAATGACAAACAGTTAACGAAACCCATTAACAGAGAAACGGGAATCCAAAAATCCACACACCTGGGTCAACGGCATCGGCACCGAAGTAAAACCTGTTACAGAGTTTACAGCCCCAAAGCAGCCCTGCTGCTCAGGCCCGACCTACCAGGACAGGAAAGCTTTCAGGCAAGACAGGCAAATGAGGACCGACTGGGGCCTCCAGACTTCAGGAAGGAAGAATGTCTCCAGTTTCTTACAGCTCTCTGACAGCTCTTGTTCCGAGGCCAAAGAGCTTCAGAGACTTCCTTCCAACCTTCATTCTGCCACTAATGAGCAAGGACCACCACTGTAAAGTGAGGAAGCTAAGCTAGATCACACGTTAAAATCTATCACCACCATCACCATCATTCACTTCCTACACAAAATGTCTTGTTTATTTATCTCGAGAGAGATTAAGGAGAAAGAGGAGAGAGAGCGAGAAAGAAGAGAGAGTAGGCATCACCGTATGCTTGTGGAGGCCCCAGGACATTTAGAAGTTGGTTCTCTCTACCATGTGAGTTCCAGGCTCAAACTCAGGCCTCCAGGTTTGAGTGCAGGCCTCTGGGCCTTTGCTGGTTAAGCCATTGCTCCAGCTACACAAGGGTTGCTCAGTCCTTGCTAGAATCAGGGGCTGGGGAAATAGCAGTCTCGAGGATACGAGGCCAAAGTGAGGGGTGGATGATGAAAACACATAATATGCACTAGACAAGGCCCTGCCCTCAAAGAATGTATTATCTAATACATGCTGTGAACTGAATTGTACACGCACACACACACACACACACACACACACACACACACACACACACACACACACCCACCCCATTCCTATGTTGAAACTATGCCTTCCAAGTGACTGTATGTGGAGCTAGGACCTCTAGGGATGTCAAGTTAAAGGAAGTCATAAGGCGGGGCTCTGATCCAATAAGACTGGCCTGTTATAAGAACTAGAAGACCCCACAGATTGATTTGCGTTTCTTTCCCTCCCCCCGTTTCTCCACGCACCAAGAAGCTAAGTGAGGACATGGCACGAAGGCAGTCATCTACAACTAGCTAGAGAATTTGCACTGTGAGCTAAATTGACTGGCACCTTGACTCCCAGCTTCTTGAACCACGAAAAATTAATTATTATTGTTATTATTATTGCCAAGGTAGTGTACACACATGTATGGGGAGAGAGGGGAAGGACACTACGGTACGGAAGCACAGATTAGGGGCCCAGTCTGGCAGAGGGAGTTAGGAAGATTTGCAGATGAAAAGGAGTCCTGGATAGGACTCCTCCAGGGGAGCACTGAGTTTTTTGGAAGGAGCACTGTTTTCCATGGAGGGAGCTTTCCATGGGGGAGGGTCAGAGGAAGACACCAGCATGCAGCCAGGGGCAGGGAGAACAAACCCCGTGAAGATCTCTAAGACCATTAATCAAGCGGCTAGACCTTTGGGTGCTTTGCACATCTCTCACTAATGCTTCAGGTCCTGCTGAACAAATGCCAAGGTGGGTTCTGCAGGTGGATAGACGCAGCCAGCTGTTCTTGGCCCTACCAGGTGCCTCCTTTGGCATGTTCCTCGAGGACATGCTTTGTGTACCGCCCAGAGGCTTCCTCCTTACCTTTCAAAGCATCTGCTGGGAGAGCTTCTTCTCAAGTGTACACCTTTGATTCTGTGAACTCCCTCTGCTTTGTGTTAATAACTGCTAGTGTTTATTACGCGAGTTAATGCCAACCACGTGCCAGGCATTGTTTTAGGGGCTTTGCGTGCATCAGCTCTTTTAATCCTCACAGCAACACTATGAAGTAGATTCTATTAACTCCAGTTTATGGATGAGGAAACTGAAATAGGAGAGATTAAGTCGCTTGCTCAGAGCCACTCAGCTAAGAAACAGAGAAGCCACCATCAAGCTGGGGCTGGGAAGGTGGGATGGGTCAGCGGGCAAAGGCAAGGTGGCCTGAGTTCCATGTCAATCTAGGAACGGTGGAAGGAGAGAACTGTGGCAATGGTGTGCATTCTGTCTTTCTCCCCACCTCCAAAAATGCATAATGCACACACATATAAATGTATGTATCAGGAAAGTCTAACGTGATATCTACATCTCTATTATCAAAAAGAAAATTGGGACTAGAGGGATGGCTCAGGAGTTAAGCCTCTGCCTCTCAAGCAGAAAGTCCTGAGTTTGGATCCTGGATCCCATGTAAAAACACGAGGCAGAAATGGCAGGAGCCGGTACTTCTGGCCCTGGAAGATGGAGCCTAAGAAACTTCAGAGCAAAGCAAAGAGGAAGTAGCACAATCCAGGGTGATTCCCAAAGTCGCAGTGCCTTCTGATGCATACAGATGCACCAACAGTAAAATAAAATAAAATAGAAAAGAAAAGAACAAAATAAAGGCAGGAAAAGTTTGAGTGCTTTAGCCAGCATGAGGACCAAGATCTTTCTGATTCTACTCACTTGGAAACACTATCTCTTGGGGGAATAGAAGCAGATGGCTTTGACAGAGACTCAGAAAGTAGACTGGGTAAGTCTGCCCAGTGCTGTCAGAGAATAAGAGAAATCAAGGGCAGCCAGGTGAGGCATCCAGCCAAACATTCCTCATTCTACACCACTTCCCCCTTTGCTAATTCATTCTTTTATTTAGTAAATGATTATTACTGTTCTCAAGAACAAGATTGAGAAAAACAGATAGAAGGAAGCAAGTAAATATGAGAATGACCATGTCGTTCACTAGTCTTCAAAGGGGGTGGGGCTGATAAATAGATAAACAGAATGAACACAGTGTGATTACATTTATAAACCAATATATATCTCCTTGCCTACCTGTAAGGTCTTAACAAGGAACACAGTCTATGGCCTCGCCTGTGGAAAGAACTGCAGCCATCACTCCAAGGACAGTGCAGCTGGACCAGGCATGAGAGGCGATGGGGATCTCCTAGGACAGCAGCTGAGCTCCTCAGAGCTTCCCAGAAAGAAAGTAATGCATATCTGTACTCATAGACCACACAGAGCCATGGAATTAGAAAAGTTAGCTCTGAAAGAAGGGCAAGCTGGGCCAGGCAGGGACTGCTTCCGGAAGCATCTATCTCTTCAGAGGACCATGCAAGTATCAGCCTGGCCTGCACAACCCCAGCACAGGCTCAGCTCAGAATGTGAGACCTGGTATTTTACCCCAGGTTCAGACCCATAGTGGGTGACAGATACTCAGGAGTCAACAGAGAAGGGGAAAAATCCCTACCTCCTTCGCACTGGCTTTGTGACTGTGATCATGGAGAGCAAGGGAGAGGGAGCAGGGAAAGATAAGAAGAGACAGCAAGCAACTTGCCACCGTCTCAGGTTTGTACACCTTGAAAACATCATTCTAAATGTCCAGGGCAGCTTCCCTCTGCCCACTGAAGTTCCTGGTTTTCTATCCTTAAGTTTAGAAGTGCAGATCACTTACCCAGCACGCCCTTTCCCCTCCTCTCTCCGTAGTGTCTGCTCTATCAACTCCACATCTCTCTCATGTCTATTTCAACTGCAGATTCTTTTTTTTCATCTGCTGTGGCATGAACCCCTGACCGGGTGTACCTGAAGATCAAAGAATTGCAGTTCTACAGTCAGCCGGCAGGGGGAAGTCCTGTTCTGAGTCTCCGTCCTGCCCTGACTGTCCCAGCCCCCAGCCGAGTCACAACTCCTTAGAGATGCAAATTGAGAGGCAGCCTTCCTAGCCAGAAAGGGCTGCTAATTCTCTGACGAGTATGCAGATTTCCCTCCTGCCTTTGCCTGAGTTTATTTGTTTTACTTTGCAATAAATTTAATACAGACTCCCTGAAGCAGAGAGGCAGATGGACTATAAACTGCATTTTGAGCAGCCTTAGTTACTAGGTTAGTGTGGGTTTTGATCCCTGCTTAAATTATATCTATGAAATTTGACATGGATTTGGGTCTGGGGTTTGCCGGCTCCTTGGTGCTCTGGAGCTGGTCCTAGGGAATTTACAACAGTTGATTTGATTATTGGAACTTTAATTTCTCACAGAGCCTAACAAGGAGGCTGGGGGGGTCTCGAGGGGGTATAACTAGAAGATGGAAAAGCGAGAGAGTGATTTGGGTTCCTATGGGCCTCTGTGTTGATGCTGTCAGCATCGGGATTGTTTTCACGTGCCTCTTGCAAGGTCTGGGTGGGAGACCTGGGTGGACATCAGCTAACTTTCTCCCAGGGAATTGTATGTACAGTGGAAAGAGTCTAGGAAAGCAAGCAAGAGAGAGAAAGAAAGAGAGAGAGAGAAGAGATGAAGAGAGAAAGAAAGAAAGAAAGAAAGAAAGAAGAAAGAAAGAAAGAAAGAAAGAAAGAAGGAAGGAAGGAAGGAAGGAAGGAAGGAAGGAAGGAAGGGAGGAAGGAAGGAAGGAAGGAAGGAAGGAAGAATCAAACACATATATAGGGCAGACATAAGTAAAACACCTACAAAGAAATCTGAACAAGAACAGCACAGACAAGTATTTGTTTAACAATGTAAACTGGGCTGCAGAAGATGAGGCCAGAGATAAGATATGCAACTGTTTCTCCAAGAGACCTGATTTCTTCACACCAGAGATAGTGTCCTCCTGTCCCTGCATTCCTCCCCTTCTCCCCATCTCCCCCCCACACCCACCCACGGGACACAGAAAAATGGCAGAGGGAACCAGGAATATCACAGCCAGGGTTCTTGGCCCGGCTTCATCAATTCCTTCTCTGTGCAAATATTTGGATAACAGGTTTAATCTCTCTGAGAGTTTCAGGTTCTCTGTCTGCACAGTTTGAAATCATCTGATCATCATGAGGAGCAAGTAAGATAAGGGGGGTGTGTGGGTGTGGGTGTGAACGTGTGTGCACGCCCACCACAAACAGGGCTGTTAAAGGAATGTCATGGGCAGATGCCGCGCTCCAGTTGTGAAGTGATCAAGATTAGAACCGGAAGGCCTCGGCCACATGAGCACTGTGAGCAGAATGTTCCTGTCCTGTCGCGGAAGCTGACATCCCCCCCAATCCCCAGCTTTGAGTGAATTGCGTTTTTCCAGTCGATCTGGTTCTTCGGTTTGCGCGGTTCAACACCTCTGCTCGGCAGTCAGAGGCACAAGATGGGTTCCTCGGACATTCTTAGGTCAAGCTGGACAAGGAACTGTAACTGGACTGTCTATCGTAAGAGAGAATAAACCCCTTGTTAAGCGCATTTGTCGTGATTTTATCAGCAACTATGTAGGCAAACTGCGACATGGGGAGATGGCTCAGTTGGCAAAGTCTCAGTAGCACAAACCTGAGGACTGAGTTCAGATCCCTAGCACCCATGCAAAAGTCCCAGCACCCTGTGCCCAGGGCTGGAGGCAGTTGTGTGATGGGGAGACAGCAGGGAGGCAGATTTCTGAAGGTCAGTGGCTGGTCAGCCTAGCTGAATTGATGAGCTCCGGGTTCAGTGAGACCCTATCTCAAAAAACATATAAATGTATAAGGTGCAGAATAACTGAGGAAGACACCTGACATTGACCTCTGACCTTTACCCACATGTGCACATACACCTGCATATGTACATAAACACATACATACACCACACACATGCACTCAAATATTAAATTAATTATAATGTAAATTTATGGGGTGCAGTGTGATAATTGAATACATGTATACAGTGTGGGATGATCAAATCAGTGTAATAAACATTTCCATCTCCTTAAACATTCTTAAAATTTTTAACACATAATAATTGTACATATTTATGAAGTACAGTGTGATACTTCAATATGTGTATAAAATTTGCACTGATCAAACCTGGCTCATTAACATCCCCAGTTCCTCAACCGTTGCTTGATGTTTGGAGCCTCTGAATGCCTCTCTTTCAGTCATTCATAAAAGATTTGAGCTTATTATGAACTATGATCCCCTCACAGTGTGCTGCAGGACACTAGACTTGACTTCTAGATGTTCATATTTCTGTCGAATCTCTTGAGCTTGACCTGGAACCCAGAATCTTCATTAGTACTGGTGCTTTTCTTGTGTGGGAGCTTACTGCTGGCACTCCCCCCCAATTCTGAAACAAGTCTTATCCTGTCTCGTCTTAAAAACAATGTGTTTTTTTTTGTTTTTTTGTTTTGCTTTGAGACAGTTTCATGTATCTGAGGTTGGATTCCAACTTGGTATGGAGCTGAATCTTCTGATCCTTCCACCTTCAATCTCCTGAGTGTTAGACTTACAGACTCGTGCCACTATGTCTGGATTATGAGGCACTGGGGACCCAAGCCAGGCCTCCTGTGTGATAGGCAAGCATTCCACCAATCAGCTCCATCCCAGCTCTTGAAATCACCTTACATTCTTATTTGGTAATTCAAATAAGAGGAGTGGAGATGAAGTACTAACTCAATGCTAAGCACGGTGTTGTGTTCAGGATACAAGACACTCACCAAGGAGATGGTAAGGATGGCATTGGTGTACCAAATTATCTGCTGCCTCTCTGTAAAAAGTGTCCACTTATCTGAGCCATTGTTTTGCTTGGCTATCTTTGGCTAATTATATGGGAGCAGCAATTATGTGTGTCACTTCTGTGTGTGTGTGTGTGCGTGTGTGTGTGTGTGTGTGAGAGAGAGAGAGAGAGAGAGAGAGAGAGAGAGAGAGAGAGTTATCAATATCTTGTGTCTTCCACAATAATTTTCTGCCTTATTTTACTTTATTTATTTATTTATTTATTTATTTACTTACTTACTTACTTACTTACTTTCTTACTTACTTACTTTATTTATTTATTTACTTACTTTCTTTATTTATTTACTTATTTACTTACTTACTTACTTTTTTCGTTTTTGCGAAAGGTTTTTGTCACTGAACCTGGCGGGTACTGATTGGCTAGACTGGCTGGCTAGGAAATCCCAAGGGTGCTTCTCTCTATCTCCCTAGTGCTAGGATTTCAGGTCTCCAGGTTCAGCTCTTTATGTGGGTGCTAGGAATTCAGGTCCTCATGCTCATGCGGACAAACACTTCACTGACTGAATCATCTCTTTAACCCCAAACACATCACTTCCGATTAGAGGCCTTTAAAGACATCTTATGGTTCTTCCTTCATTTTATCTTTTCTATCTCCCAGAATGACGGCATGTCCAGCATAGGACTGTGCCCGTGGTGAGGTCCTGCAATGAAAAGACACGGGCATAGTGACAAATGACAGCAGGAGGGCTAAGCAGTTGGGTGGCGAGCCACTGAAACTCTGGGGTTGTTTCTCCTGGGTATAACTTGACTGAGATGATGGCTACTGAGAAGATCACAAATGGCTTTTGTACACCTGAAATATGGGAGAGAGATGCTTTGTTGGATATAGACAGACACAAGATTTGGGCCAAAGAGGGACCCATAACTGGAAGGAAGCATTCACGTGGGTTTTCCAGAGTAGGTGATGGCTCAGAAGTATTGAAGATTGGAGAGAAGGTCATCTTGTGGAAGAATTGGGGTGTTTGCTTATTGGAAGTATCCTAATCAGAGGGACCTGAAATGTTTGAAAATTACTTGGTATGTCTACATGGTGGGGTGGGACAAGACTGTAGTGGCTGCTGCTTCTTGTTCCTTCTTTCTCCTCTTCTTCCTTCTTGTTCTCCTCCTCTTCTTTTAGTCCTAGGGACCAAACCCCAAGGCCTTATGCATGCTAGACAAATGCTTTACTGCTGAGCTACATCCCCAGAACCCTGCCCCTCTTTTATGATAGGATCTTATTATGTAGCTCAGGCTAACCTTGAGTTCATTTTGTAGCACAGGCTGGCTTTGAAGTCATGATCTTCCTACCTCAGTCTCCCAAGCACTGGTATTACGGGCTTATGCCTGATTCAGAACGTCTTAAATTTTTAATCTTCTTGGCCATCAGTCAGATCCTTAAAAGGATGCTGCAAGCATTTCAGTAAAGGTGCATTATTTATTTTGGTTAGAGTTGTGACCTCAAATCATCATTTGGTCCCATATTTTACTGAGCAAAAATGAACATGTGTGAGTCATAGAGGCTCTGGAAAAGATTTGATTTTACTTGAAGAATATGCATGCATAGTTTGTAAATCAGTAGTTGCTTTGCTTCACCCTTTCATATTTCAAAGTTTCCAAAGGCACATCAACCCTTATAGCTTTTATATATATATAAGCTTTATATTTGATTTACAGTTCCAGAGGAAATAGAGTCCACCATGGTAGGGAAGGTACAGTGGCAGAAGCAGGAGGCTGGCTCACACTACAACAACCATCAGGAGGGGCAGGGACAGGAAATTGGACTGAGTTTTCAAACTGCAAGGCCTATAGTCCAGTAATGTACTTCCTTCAGTGACCTCCCAAAGGTTCCATAAACTTTCCAAACAGTGCTATGAAGCAGATAGAAGACACAGAAGCCTGTAGGGGACAATTCATACTGAAACCATGATAGCATCTCATTATGTTTCCAAATAAAATGTTTATATTATTCTTGATTTATCAGTTTTAGGCATCATATGTGGACTTTCTGCTGTAGTAGATGAGCATTTATTTCTATGCTGATCTTCTTAGATTCTACTCTTGAACTTCCCCTCTTTCTGTCTCTCCAACATAATATTTTTTGTTCAGTCAATATTTTGTGTTTATATAGTAATTGTTAAGTAGCTATTATCTACAATGGATTCAGTAGAGGAATCATATATCTTTTTTGTTTTTTGTATAATTTTTTGTTTTTCTTGGAGTTAATTATTGCCTCCCTTTTTACTGACCTAGTTTCTAAATGGATATACAGATTTTTTTATAAGTGGTCCAACATGTTGCTGTTTACCTGCCAATTCCATTTTCCATATGTACAAGCTCATATGCTCCATTTCCACCCTACCCCCAGGAGATATCCTTCCAAGAACTTTCTGTTTTCTATTTAACTGTGGATTGACTGCTTTCTAGAAATATTGTGTAAATGTGATTTGGAGGTTTTAGTTTACTGTCATTTGAACGTTATTCCCTTTTGTGTTTTCCTATGTCAGATACTTTATTTCCTGAATTCTCTGTGTACCACATTGGACGATCATCTGACTTTAGTAAATTCCACCTTCCAAAAAGTTCTAAGAAAGGATGCCTAGGAGGTAACTTTCCTGAGTTATTGAATATGTACAAATATCTCTACACTACTTTGATACTGTGAGTGATAATTTATTTAGCTTTAGAATTTTAGATTAAAAACATTTTCTTTCAGAACTGAGAAGGAATTCTACTGCTTTCTTTTAATATCTGAGTTGCCTTCTAAAAAGTTTGATGCTGCTTTTATTCTTCTTTCTTTTACCTGTTTTGTTTTCTGTTTAGAAAGTATTCAAAACTTTATTTTTGTCTTTATGTTCTAAAATTACTCAATAATGGTTAGGGCATTGATACACATCTTGATTCATTCTTCCTGCTGGGCTAATCCGGATACTTAATTTTTCTCCCATTATCCATCTCTTTTTCTTGTTTCGCTCCATAGAAGAGTTCTTCAACTTTATTTTCCAAACTGTTTATTGAATTTTTGAAAAATAAAGTTAAACTATGTTATTAATTTAATTTTTTAAAAATTACCTTTTTATTTTTATTTTGGTACAGGAGACTGAACCTGGACCTTCAGAAACTTTTCAAAATTAAGGAAACCTCTCTCCTGGGGTGGACAAGATGGATCAGCAGGTGAGGGTGCTTGTCACACAAGCCTGATGATGTGAGTTCAATACCCCGAACCATGCAAAGGTAGAAGGACAGAACCAGCTCCACAGAGTTGTTTGTCCTCTAATACAAACATGCATGGCACCATATGTGCCTATACACACACACACACACACACACACACACACACACACACACACACACACACACACACACATATACAGTAAAATTTTAAAATCCTTTTCTATTATAACCTTTCTTGTTTTATGAATGAATTTTTGATAGGAAGTATTTTGGAGAGTTGATATACTTTTTAACTTATCTTTCGCTCCTTGCAAACTCTCTGTTGTTCCCAGATCTCCCTTTTTCCTGTTCATTTCAATCTCTACTTTCCATGCTTGCATCTTTAAAGAAAGTATATGGTAACCCTTGGCTTTTATTCCTTTTTGAGAAAGAAACACTAAAAGCTGATCTGAAAGCTTGAAATGGAAATGGGCAGCCTTCATATGGGGGTGATCAGGTGACTAGGATCCTTTCTTTTGAGGTACCCTAGCTCGCCTGGGTGTGTTCAGGTCTTCCAATCTCCAGCATGGGATTATGTGTCTGGGCAGTGGGATGGAGGGGGGAGAGGGTACTAACAAGGCCACAGAGAGGACTGACGTTCAGCATGCAGATGTCTAAATCATCTTCACTCTTTGTACTTGATTTCACTACATACAATGTTGCTCCTAGTCAGTTATTCCAAAGAAAGCATGCTTGTTTCTTGGGGGGCAGAGAAGACAGACTGCTTTGTGGGCGGGTGTAGACTTCTTCTACAGAAAGATTTTCCATCACTTTGCTGCATAGTTAGGTACATGTGTCTGTCCCTGGTTATGGCCTGCGGTATCTCGAAGGACTCGGGGCTCCTTTCAGTTGTCACTACTTTTTCCTCTTTATTCAGTCCAGTAAAATCATTTTGAGATTCTCCAGTGAACATTTTTCCTCTTCTCATCTTGCTGACTTTTATTATTTTGGCAGTTTCTAGATGAACACTTTTGCAGTTTCTAGAGATTGGGGTGTAGATGCATAGGCTTGGTGTGTGTGTGTGGGGGGGATGGCCACACAGCTAGAGAAAGAATGTGGGGTGACTGGGTATCATCCTTGGTCTCACAGCCCTGCTCTGATTCTTCATGTTGTGCCTAAAGTACTGGCATCTTCAGGCTCCTGCCCGGGAGGACTCTCCTTGTCCTTTTAGCATACGCTGAAAACTAGGGCAGGTCCAGAGTCTACTGTGTGTCCTGCTGTCTCAGCACCTGTCCTGGTTAGACAGAAGGGAGCAGAGTAAGCAGACTGGTCCCTGCACGCTGCACAAGGACTTCCTTTGGCCCACCTCAGAGTCTGTTGAGTGTTTGCTGCTCAATCAGGAGGCGTCTCCACTTTCCTGTGATTTCCACCTCAAAGGAGGGCAGAGATATATAGAGTATTGCTTTTCCCTGGTCTAGCCTATTCGTGCTTTCCTGAATTAGACACAATGCTTCCTGTTGGAATTAAACCTGTGCACAAAAGCAGACTGGGTCCTACCCTCGGGAAACTTATCATCTAGTTTCAGGAAAGTAAAACCACATCAGCCCACTCTATAACATAGGGCCATGTCCTGTCCTGGCTAATCCCTTCATGCTAGGTCTGCATCTTGAGTGGGAGAGGACGTCACTGGTTAAGTACTCAGTGCTATTACATACTTTCTCACACTTCCACACATGCCCGTTTCCATCTGGATGAACCTTCCATCTCTTCTCATTTAGGCGATTCTATTTGCTCCTTAACCTTTTCCTGTGTGAAGCCTTCCCTGTTCCTCTCCCACCTACATGAACCCTGCACCTTGCTATATCCTTCTGCCCCGCAAGGCAGAAGCTTCTGAGTTTCCCCGAGGATTCAGGTGCTAGAGACACATTAAAGTAAAAGTCTGGGCGGTTTGTGGTACAAACATGAATTTTGGAGCCACCCTGCTGCCTTGGGTTGAGTCCCAGCTCTCCCACAGTCTAAGCTTTGCCTGAGGAAAGTAGATTAACCTCTCTGTGCCTCCATCTTCGCTGCCTGTAAAAGGCAGTAAGAACGAAATGACTGTACTTTGCCAGAGGCTGCCTAGCATTGACCCTCGAGCATTAACCTTCCCTTCCCTTCACCCTTGAAGAAGTGCCCAGTCTGAGACAGGAGGAAAGCAAGCAGAACAATCTATGCTGGGATTTGGCGCAGGTCCTAAAGTTGACAAAGGGAATGTGGGAACCAGCTGCTCACTTGCTTCCAGTTCTGCATCTGCCCCCGATAGACTATGTGTGCCTCCTGGGTAGGGCCACATGGTGGCACTATTCAGCCCTGTGGCCCTAGCTCTTGGCCCAGCATTGACTATCCGCAGCCACCCAGCAACTGTCTCCCAATCTCAAGCGATGGCTAGAGCCTGCCGGGTACTGTCCCCACCAACCGCAGCTGTTTGTACCTTAGAGACAGGAAGATTATGAGTATCAGCCATCTGGGCAGGACTCACCCTCCTCATTAGGGGATAACACCCCACCTCTGCCTTTTGTTATGGAAATGGGGCCCCAAAGTTGAGGAACAACAGGGCTCATCTATGTCCTTCTAGAGGTGAGACCCGCCCCTCTCAGTCTTACCGTCTCAAACACCCAGACATGTGGACCTGCACCGGCTTAGCCATCTGATTTACATGAGTTAAATCTCTCAAGAAACAAACATTTTGTCTCCCTGGCCCTGACTCAAAGTGAAACAGTGTGCCCATGGGCAGTTTTATGGTCCCTCGCCTTCCATTCCTCTTGTGGACTTGCTGGGCTCTGATTTATAAAGCTCTGGCAGCCCCTGTTGGCTTCCGAGTCTGGAACAAGAAGACAGGGCTGTCCATCACTCCCTTTCCCAGGTCTCCCTGGACTCATTGGGAAGGAAAGGGGGGGGGTGCCAGAGAAGATGGCCTCAGGGGTCCTGCGTTTGTCACACTGATTAAGTGTATAAGGACATGGGGTGGGTGGGGCGAGCCTGAGGGCACAAGGAAGGAATTCCAGCACAAAGGATGGTCTTGACTCAGGATGGCACCCCTCCTACCTCCCTCTGTTCCAATCAGAACACGGTGACGCTGGTCCAGCTCACCCATTCTGATTCTACACCGTGGCACCCCAGTGCCCGGCACCACATTGCCCCATGGTAGGCATGCATGATAGACTTTCTTCCTCACTCCCAAGTCTGACCTCAAGGTCCTTACACACTTATCCTCAATCTGTATCTTGTCTGTTTGACTGCCCGTGGGTCTATGAAGACTGTAACTGTGTGTCTGCGGGATCATGTCTGCGACTGTGAGACCCTGTGTGCTTGTTTGTCTGTGTCTCCATGCGCCAGCATGACTTTGTCAGTACATCTGTGTGATTGTGTGTGTTATGCATGACTTTTGTGGGTCCCTCTGTTAGTGTGATTGTCTGTTCTATGTGTGACTGTGTCTACTTGTCCTCCATGTCTATGGGTAAGGAGTACGTATGTCCTTGGTGTGTGTTTGAAGCTGTCCACCTATCCTTAGGAACGCACATAACTATAAGGACTTCCTGAGAGACAGAGAGACTGTCTAACGGGTCACCTGAGGGAAGCAATGGCTTTGGCTTCTGTGACTATTTAATGATCTAAGTCCTGGCCTGGAAGAAGCCTTGCTGTGCCAGGGGGTCAGGGAATGGGTACCTTCAGTGCTTCGTGAGTCCTGGTGGGCTGAAGCAGAAAGGGGGCTATTATGTGGGTTTTGTCTGCAAGGGACTTGAAATCGCCGAGCCTTTCAGGAATTCTCCCATCCTTTGGATTTGTGGAGGAGGGAGCATGCCCTAAAAAACACTGTGGTAGATAGAGCTGGGTCCCCAGCCTGGTTACCTGTGCATGGGCCGTGCTTTTTCAGAAGGCCTAGAAGCCTGCTTGAGGCAAGCATTTTGGTTGCCAAAAAAATTAGAGGCGTTGTTCAAGGCTGGAATCTAGGAGCTGGAGAAAAGAGAATCAAGAGAACTGTGGTCTGCCGCTACTGAGTGAGGCTTCATTGTGTCTTTCTGTTTTAGCGCTACTGTTTAGTGGTAACGTGTGCTCTCTTCTGCCAGCTGCCTCCGGCACCAGGAAGCCAACTGACCCAAGGAGAAGCCAAGGGTGGCTGATGAGTCATTAAGTGTCTTCATCAAATTAGGATTATAATCCATCTCTACACGCAGAGGAAAATGTTTCAAATGATCTACTTTCTCAATTGCAACTCAAAAGATTTGGCAGGAAATTATTCAGGTTACGTCTGGAAATTGACAGATTGTGCTGATGTGTGTCTCAGCGTCTGTGAGTGTAATAGCTCGAGAACTCACCCCCACGGCCAGGTTCCTAGGCTTACTTTGACACTTGTGTGCACAAGCACCCCTACTATAAGTACCAGTCCAGACCTCACCCAAGCAGACAGATCATTCATGCTTAATAGCCATTAACATTTATCAGTCAACTCATGTAAACTAAGATTGTTGCCCAACGCTGAGAGACAGGGAAGGGAAAGGCAAAACAGAAAAGAGATGCTTAGTTTTTCCTTTGTGAGATTTCTGATCTGTTTGAATTGGGGAGCTAAGGCATGTATGCTTGAAATTGTAGCAAATATGATGAGTGCCCTACATGTACATTTTACTATAGTACAAAGGAAAATACAGAAGCTCAGGACACGGGACATGAAGGACAGCTTCTAGAGATTTCCCATCATTTGGGTGTGGACATTATCACTGTCATTGTAATAGTAGCCAATGGGGATGAAGCAGATAAAAACCTACCGAATCTGTCGAGAATGTGGCGCAGCCAAGCATCACCCAGTCTTTGCAGAATCTGAAGGATGGATGAGGTGCAAAGACAATCCCTGGCTTGGGTCTAGCACTTAAGCCCATTTGAAGTTGACTCCTTTCCTTGCCCTTCCTAATGAGCCTGTTTCTCTGCTACGAAGTATGAGTGAGATCTGGAGAAAGAGTGTGTCTAGTCCGTGTCTCTCTTGGACTGAAAAACCTGCAAGGTCTCAGGTGAGCTCAGGAATTTGTATTACTCATTTTTGCAATCTCAGGGTCTGCCACCTGCCTGTCTAGCCTCACTGCTGAATGGGAACCAGTGGCTGTTTCATGTGCAGACAGGATGAGTGAGTGAACAGACTGAATGGAGAGGGTAAAGGGACAGACAGGTAATGCAGAATAGTGATTTGGGATGCCGGCCATGGTGATAAGTCATTCCACTTCCCCTAGGCTCCCAGGGATGCCATGGAGACCCGGCAGACAGGTAGGCTCTTGGCACAGAGGCTGGCACTGAGAGATACTCAATAGGCATTAGGTCTTATTATTGCTGTTGCTTTGTTCTTGCCTGCTAAGCAAGCCATGTTCTCAGTGTGGGGAGAACTGTGGGTAACTTGCTTCTTCATTTGGTCACTCCTGCTGCCAGAATGAGGCCGAAGCCAGACGTGCAAAATTCTCAGCTCAGGAGGGTTTATGTTTGGAGGCAACATCAAAGGCAATGGCTGCCAGGCAAGGCTCGTCCCTGGGGACGGGGAGGAGCAGAAGGAAGCAGGGATGAGTCTGTGAGGGAGCTGATTCCAGGGTGGTGAGAATGGAGAAAAGGCCAAGGAGACAGATGGGTAGCAGGGATGACAGGGGTGGGGAGGTCGTGGGAGGAAAAGCAGATCAGAGATTGATCCTTGAGGACTGTTAGGAGAGGAATCCTTCCCGCTGAAGTCTCAGGGAAACAAGGATTGTCCTAAGGCCTCTCTGGACCTGGGTGGAGTTTGGGAAGCAGATGGGATGGAAGGGCTCATGAGACAGAATGACATGTGATAATCATAAGTGACAAAGGTTTCAGCACAGAAACATGGCTGACCCCAGGACAAAAGCATTAAAAACAGGAGAGATGGCTCAGCCGGTTGAGGCATGTCTGGGGAAACCTGGAGACTTGAGTTTGGTGTCCAGAATTTATATGATGGTAGGAGAAAATGACCTTCTCAAAGCTGTCCTCTCCCTCTCATTCTCCCTCTTTCTCTCTCTCTCCCCCTCTCTTCCTCCCTCTTCCTCTCTCTCCCTCTCCCTCTCTCCCTTTCTTTCCCTCTCTCTCTTTCCCTCTCCCTCTGTCTCTCCCTCTCCTTCTCTCTTTCCTTCTCTCTCTTTCCCTCTCCCTCTCTCTCTTTTTCTCCCTCTCCCTCTCTCTGTTTCTCCCTCTTCCTCTCTCTCCCTCTCTTTTTCTTTCCCTCTCTCTCTCCCTCTTCCTCTCTCTCTCCTTCTCTGTCTTTCTCTCTTTCCCTCTCCCTCTCTCTCCCTCTTTGTCTCCCTCTCCTTCTCTCTCTCCTCTGTCTTTCTTTCTCCCTCTCTCTTTTTTAGTCTAACAAAAATATGGAAGCCACATGATAATTTTAAATTTCTAGTAGCCACATTTAAAAAATAAAAGAAACAAATTAATATTTTGATGACCAGTTTTTGGCTTAACTCTATATATCTAAATTATTACCATTTTGATATCTAATACATATCATTTTGGGGATAGTAATTGGAATAGAATTCAGGGCCTCCCACATGTAAGGCAAGCATTTTACCTCTGAACTATACCTAAGACCCAGATTATGTGTGTGTGTGTGTGTGTGTGTGTGTGTGTGTGTGTGTGTGTGTGTCTGGGGATAAGGAAGCTCAGTGGAAAAAACTTCCCCAAAGTGCATCTGTATCATAAGAAACCACTCTGGGATTCCATTGCTTCTATATTAGAAAAGCTGGCTTAAGATATGGCCCAATTATGGGGCTGGAGAGGTGGTTCAGGGGTTAAGCCTCCGCCTTGCAAGCGGAGGGTCCTGAGTTCGGATCCCAGATCCCACGTATAGACGCCGGGCGGAAGCGGGGGCGACCTGCGCTTCTGGTCCTGGTAGGGCGGAGCCTGTGAATCCCGGGGCAGAAGGAGGTGGAGGCGTCCATGGTGGTTCGCGAGTTCGTCCGTGGTTCTACACATACACAGACACACACACACAGACACACACACGCGCGCGCACATACACATGCACATGCGCACAGTTGAATAAATAATAATAATAATAATAAAAAAAGATATGGCCCAATTAATTGTCTGTTGTGTATCAAGAGGGCAAACTTTACTCCCCCCTTTATCAGAGGTGGGGGTGGGATAGACGAACAGAGGCTTTCCCCAGAGTCCAAAGGAAGAAGGGAGGTTGAGAGGAAGGGAAGAAAAGAAAGAAAAGAAAGAAAGGAAAGAAAGAGAGAGAAAGAGAGAGAGGGACGGAGGGAGGGAGGGAGGAAAGGAAGGAAGGAAGAAAGGAAGGAAGAAAGGAAGGAAGGAAGGAAGGAAGGAAGGAAGGAAGGAAGGAAGGAAGGAAGGGAGGGAGGGAGAAAGGAAGGGAGGGAGGAAAAGAGAGGGGAGGAGGAAGGGAGGAGAAAGAAGGAACTAAGGAAGGAGGGAAGACAAAAAGGGAAGAATGGAAGAAGGAGGTAGAAGCAATCTAGGATGATTCCCGAAGTCACCCTTGGTCCTCCACAGGACCACTGTGTATCGCAGTGCCCTCTGATACACACACACACACACACACGAAAAAAAAAAAAAGGAGGAAAGAAGGAAACCAGGGAAGGAAAAGAATCTGAGCTGGGCAAAAGGTCTAGATATCCTGGCTTCTAGCTCAGCAGAATTTGACAGAATTGAGGGGCTATATTTTAATGACCTTGATTTTACACTGCAGGTTGGTGTGCCCCCTACCTCTTCTCCAAGGACTGCGAAATTCACTGGAAAGGAAGGAGCCTGCCTCACTTGACCCTGGGCCTTCCTGCACCACAGTCCTATTTGAGTCCAAAGTCAGGGAAGGAAGCCTTAAGCAGAGCGTCAGCACCCCCCCCCTTGCTCCCACTATCTGTGTTACAGTCCTCAGGGTTTGTCCTACAGCATTCTTAGCAAACTGTATCTCCCTTCCTTGGGCCAATTAAAGAAGCTCTCTAATAAAGGCTCAGGCGAAGTGCTGTGGCAGCCCTGGGTAAAGAGCTATTAAACCTAATGGCTGCCTCTTATTGAAGAGCCTCCCATGTGCCAGGGACTGTGCTAAGCTCTTCACATTCACAGTTCTACTCGATCCCCACGGTCCCATGAGTTGGCTTCTATTACCGCCTTCATTTCACAAACGCAGAAACAGAGACTCAGAGAGCGACGTCGCTAACGTCCCAGACCACTGGCTCTTTTGCAATAGGCTGGAGATCTGAGGCAGGTCTGGATGACCCCAAAGCTGGTGGGAAACCCAAGAACACTGCAGAAAGAGGTGATGTTTTGGCTAAGTCTTCAAAGCAGAATTTGGGAAGATGGAAAAGGGCGACTGAAGACTTGAGATTGGAGGAACAGCTAGAGCAAGTGCAGGAGGGTGGGCGTGCAGGTGTGCCGGGAGTGAATGCTCCATAAATACACCATTGCAGATTCCCAGGGCCTGATTTCTCTGGGAGACCTAGAACCCTAAATTATGAAGACATTTCAGGGGTTCTGCACAGACTGCGCTTGTGTCGTGGGGCAGTGGGGCTGGCAAGAGGGTGGCAGCAACTCATGACAGGGAGGTTAGAGTCAGAGGAGGAAGAGGAATCTGGCATTCACACTACCTAGTAGTCAAAGGATCTCTTTTTTATCATATAACATTAGCCCAATTAAAAAAATAGTACTAGAGTGTTTATTGTATTCCAGGCTGACCTCAAGCATACTATACAGCTGAGGATGACCTTCAACTTCTTGTTCTCACGCCTCTCTGCCTGGTTGCTCATTTTATAGGCGTGAACTATGACACCTGGTTTACGTGGTGCTGAGAATCAACTAGAGTTTCTATATAGACAAGTGCTCAACTAAGTTCCACCTCCAGCCCTTAGTTCAATAAGCTTTTAAAAATTATTTCTGGTGTGTAATTGCCATGGAATGATTTTATATATTTATGGACCACAACATGAAATTTCAAAATATGTAATGATCAGATCAAGATAATTAGCATATCTATCGCCTCAGATATGTATCATTTATTTGTATTGAGAACATTCAAAACCTTTTCTGCTATTTAACATTCCAATTAATTGTGGTCAACCATAGTCATCCTATGGTGCTATAGGACATTAGAAGTTATTTCTCACATTTAGCTCTATCTGTGTACCTGTCTCCCCTCTTCTAGTCCTTCCTTCCTGTATCCTTATCAGGCTCTGGTAGTCATTATTCCATTTAATACTTTTTTTTTCAGGGATGGGATGTGAACCTGGGGCTTTGCCCTTGCTAGGCAAATGTTCTACCTTTGAGCTATAACTCCAGTCCCTGTTTTTTGGAAAGTATCATATGATATGGACTGGGCTGGTCTTGAACTCAAGATTCTCTTGCTTTTGCTTCCTGAGTGCTGGGATTATTGGTGTGTGTCACCATACTCAGCTCAATACTTCCTTGACATTGCTTTTTAGCTTGTACATTTAAGTGAGAACAGCGGATATGTACTTTTCTGTGCCTGGCTTATTTCACTTAATGTAAAGTCCTTCAGTTCCAGTCATGATGCCATAAATAACATTTCATTCTCCCATGATTGAGTCATATTCCATTGTGTGTGTGATTTTTTTTCTTTATCAGCTGATCTAGTTTCAATCTACTGGTAAGATCAACCAACTTTTAAGGTATATCTTTTAGTACATGAAAAGTTACTAGTTTTGAGGTGAAACCAAGTTATGATACAACCTCTACTTTAGGAAAAGTGTTTTAGCTGCAGGATAAGGAGGCCGACTTTTTTTTACCAGCTCTCTGTATTTTATTCTAGGGCCTAATCCCTTCCCTATCAGCTAGACAATTTCCTGTAGGTTTGCTCTGGGCTTAACTCAACAACTAATTTTCTATAAATGTATCCAGAGCTCAAACCCTCAACTGTCAAGTTGACACCTGTGCCTAACTGTGACACCTGAGTCTTGACTAAGCACATCTGGAGCCCAGAGGAGATAACCTAGGCTGGTGCAGACTGCTTACCCAAAAGACAAAAAGCAGGCAAAGGAGAGAGACCAGCATGAACTTAGGAACTCCAGTGTTCAGGGTGTGCACAAAGACTTGGATTTGCAGTAACCCATTTGGTTAGACCAATGTATTGCTGAATTACATGAAATGTGTGAGATGAAGGAGACATTTCTGGAATAAATTATGGAGACTTAAGTTCTTCCTCTTTCCTTCTACTCATGGGCAGATCCAGGATTTAGATGCAGAACCCAGAGAATTTGACATATTCCCACCTCATTTGTTCATTAATTGTTTACTAGCTGGGTCTTCAGTTGGTTTCTTTGGATTACTTTTTGACTGTTTTATATGTTAGGTCTTTTTCTCTCTGCTAGAATAAAGTGACTGGAGGAGGGGAACTGTAATGTGGGTTACCACCTCTTTTCTTTCTCCTTAGCCTCTAATGAGGTGCAGGGCAAACATTTGTTTGTAGTGATTATAAAAAGGATGGTTACCGTTAGATCATCATTTTTTGAAGGGCTAAGTTATATGAATGGTCAAAGCAAGCTATATTGACTGAAAATTACAATATGCATTTTGAAATCAACAAAAGGACATTAATGTCAATCACAGTATTTGAAAAGACCGCACAAGTCAATGGTCATGTTCATGGATCTGGGGAAAGAGTTGGACATCAAACTGGCCTTCAGAAAATGAGAGTTGTGGCCAGAGAGACACCTGGCACCTTGCTCACGGACCAAGTATTTTCCCTCAGCCAGATTCTTCCTGTGTCTCTGGAGGTTCCAGCAACTCACTGGAAACCCCAGGAAAAAAGAAAAACCTCCCTCCAAGGGCCATGGGCAGGGTCAAAGAGACCCCATTCTCTCCCATCCTGCCTATATATAAAGCAGTTTCCCTCTGAGATTGTATGACAGTCTGACTTCCAGCCTCTGGGTTGGCGAGTCTGGCGCTTCTGTACTACATAAAAAGGGCAAGTGCATTCATTATTATTATATTATTATACAATGTATAATATATAATAGCGATTATGCTGTCAGCAGCCACAGTCTCTGACCACAGATCAGAGGCTATAAATCCACCTTTGGGGCATTTAGGGGAAGATGAGAGGACTCACCCTCATCTATAGCAGAGGCTATATGAGCAAGGCGTTTCTTCCACTGGAAATATGCAGGGTGAATTTAGAGGCGCTGGCAGAATCTGCACACATAGCAGAACATCTGGGTGCTTTGTAGTGTCCCCTAGCCTTGGAATCTAGTAGCTTTCATTTTCCACTCATGTCTGAGGCAGGGAGTGATCTAGAGGCTTGGAATGGACCAAAGGTGGAGGGTCTTCAATCTCTCCAGTCAGTTTTTTTTTTCTCCCTGAAAACCTGGCTGGCTGGTTTTCTTTCTGCTTTCCCTACTTACATCAGTGTCTTTGTCCAGGCCCTTCCCTGGTGTGGAGGGTCACAGGATTAATCTCTGCCAGCTGGTGGCTGAAACAGCTACTCTACAGAGGGAGCTGCAGGAGGGGGTTCTCTTGTACCTGTGTGTGGAAGGTCGTGTGCTAAACTGTGGAAGCAAACCAGTCTGTAAACCTTCCTCCCAACACAGGTGGCTGTGCCTGCCTCTAGCACACAGTAGGGCAATTGTCTTTGCAGACTGACTGGGAGCATGTGTATGACTTCATGTGCCTGCTTTGGTCTTCCACTGCAGAATACTTTCAAGTGAGGGGTCTCTTTCCTTGTAGGTCAAGCTGCCCCAGTGGGCCCAAGCTGAAACTTATTGCACCTTAATCTCCAGAACCCCATGACTTTACTAAGCACTTTTAACAATGCAAAAAGCAGTGGCTTCCAAAGACTTTCCTGGCATTTGGCAAGGGATGAATGACTGATAAAGCCTCTATCCTCTTCATTTCTCTCCCTGACCCACCCCATCACACTGTCTCCCCTACAATGAAGCAAACCGCCCCAGGAAGCCCACAGCGGGGGAAGGGTAAGAGAGCTCTTGAGACTAGGAATAACTAACCAGAGTGTCATCTGAACACCTTTGCTGGGGCCAAGGTAATGAGAATTATTCAAATGCAATCATAAAAATGAGGCCAGGCAGGCAGGAATGGGGTGAGGGGTGGTGGAGGAAAGCGGTTTCTGCCTGCTTTAAGTTTCATATTTTCTGGGGAGTTCTCTTGAGGTGTACAGAAAAAATTTCACATTATTTTGGTCGCTTCAGCACCGGATGTCTTGGACCTCTGCCCTAGCTGGTCGCTAAGGAGGACTTGGCACGAGTAGAACGGTGCGCCCTCTCCGAGTTCCTGGGGTCGGTGGAGCGGCCATTCCTAGGCAAGATCAGATCTGGAGGCTTCTTCCCCAGCGCGTGCCGCCGCCTCCCCGCCACCACCAGCAGCAGCTGCAGCAGCAGAAGGCGGGTGCCCGACATCCTGAGCCTCCAGTAGAGGGAGACACTCCAGCAGCTCCTCCACTTGGAAGCAGCAGGGACTGGAGTGGGTGGGGGTGGTGGGGGGGAGGGGTGGGGAGAAAGGGGGAGTGGGGAGAGGGGAGGTGTGCGCCTGGGAGGGGGGGAGGGAGTCCGGGGGGCGGGTCCCTGTGCCGCTGACGTCCCGAGCAGTGCTGGGAAGTATAGGCTGTGTTGTCACGCCGGTGTCAGTCTGATGAAGATTGGCATCAGGTAAGCTGTCATTCATTTCCATGTCAGAGACGCTTTTGCAGGCGGCGGCGGCGGCGGCGGCGCAGCGGCGGCGGCGGCTGCTGCTGCTGCGGGCGGCTGCCTCAGAGCGCGTGTGTTTTATTCCAGTCCCCAAGCCAGAGTATTATTCATTGCGACAGGGCAAGGAGGAGAGAGGGAGAGAGGGAGGCAGCAGGGAGGAGAGAGAGGGAGGCAGCTGGGAGGAGGGAGGCAGAGAGCGGAGACGGACGGCGGGAGCGTGCAGAGAGAAGCTAGGGAAGCCGGGAGAGCGCGGAGCGAAGCAGCGCGAGGGGCGGCGAGGCCGGGCGGGCAAGCGGAGAGAACCGGGCGGCCCGCCTGCGCCCGGGGCCGGCGGGGCGCGCGGCTCCTCGGCCTCCGCCTCGCCGCGCTCGGTTCCGGCCCGCGATCGGGCGCGCATTGTCCGCGGTTGCCAGGAGCCGGGCTGAGGAGTCCGATTGCCGCGGGCCCAAAACCCTGGAGCGGGCGGGCTGGGAACTGTGCGCCGGGAGCTTCCTGGGACCCAAGCGTAGGGACCCGCGAGCCGGCTAGAGCCCAGGCTCCCGCGGCTCGGGGCTGGGCGCTCTGCTGGGCGAGACTGGGAACCACGGAGACTGGGAACCAGGGGTCGGTTTGGGGGATCCTCATTCCCCGGACTCCCGGACCTTGTGGTTAGCATTTATTCCGTGTCACCGGCCAGGAGCTGACTTCCAATGGCTGGAAGCGGGAGCAACCCTAGCCTGGGACCGGCTCGCTGGAGTCCAGGAGCGGTGACCACGTCCTGCGCGGCCTGGGGAGGCCGGGCCAGTGGAGGTTTGCGGGAGGGTCGGCGAGGACAGGGAAACATGCACCGAGTCAGAGAATACTGGAGCTGACTCCCCTAGCCCAGGGTAGAGCGAGAATTCGTAGGGTCACTGGCTTTCGGCGGATCGTTGGGGGATGTCTTTGGGCGGAGCACCGAGGTTTAGGGGGCCGTGGCGAAGCTTGGGAACCCGGGAGCTCCTAGTTCAACAGCTGGGAGATGAAATCATGAAAGGGGGTACGGAAAGGGCCCAAGAGCAGGAAGCTGAAAGAGATGGGGCAGAGTCTTGAGTGTGCCGCGCAAAGTTTGCGTTTCTTCGGAGTTAAGCAAAGAGGGTCTCTTGGCTTCCAAACCTGAGTTAAAAACGATGCGCCGCGCGGGCCGCGCATTCTGGAAAACTCTTGGCAGGAGATTGGGGGGGGGGGTTCCTGCGCGGTCGGGAGACCGGGTGGAGAAGGGAAGGGGGTTGTGAATCAGTTCTGAAATGAGAACTGGACTTCGGGGGCAGGCTAGAGTTTGGGTTGTAGAAGCCAAACTGTTTTCAGAATTGGGATCGAAGGGTCGCAATATAGTTTACCTACTGGCCAGAAGAGAGTACTGGAGATAGGCGAAAGGGGTCCCCTATTTAGATCTGAGGCTGGAATCGCAAAAATGAATGGCGTTTTTAGAATTCATCCACAGGACCGAGACTTTTTATTGGGGTCCAGGCTATTGGAATTTGGAGAGGGTTGTGCGTTCCAGACTTGACGGCTGCACGGGTGGAAACGCTTTTCACATGGCCAACGAAACTAGTTGGTCCGAGCCATGGTAAGCGATCCCCGAATGTCTGCTGCTTTCCCCAAAAGCGAACCTGAAAGAAGAGAAGATTTGAGGAGCACACACCAAGTTCTAGGATAGAGATTCTGAGAAGCAAACAATTCTAAGGGACATTCCGGGCGAAGTGACAGGGACTCCGAGTGGATCTGAGGACCCAGTCCTCGCGGTTCAGCATGCTCCAAGAGCCACTTGGGTTGGGAGATGCGGGGGTGGGGAACGCTGCTCTGCGGGGCGACTGCGGGTGGACCCGCGGCGATAGTAGCAGGCGATGGGGGAAGGGAGAGCGTTAGTATTGAGGTGCCACAGGGGGTCTGAAAAGTGGTTGGTGATTCTTCAGCCACAAGCGCTGCCTGTTTCTTCCCTGGCCCTGTCGGGAAGCTGGAAGACCCGACTAAGAGGTGCCGTGGGCCGCCCCAGCAGGACGAGGAAGTTCGGAGTCCTTACCTTCACTCCCGTTACCGTGGGACTTCTCCAGGATGTTGGCTTTCTGGATTTCAGATGCTCCCTAACTGGTGAAAGCTAAGTTTCCCCGTCTTCTGCAGATTTAAACAACACCCCCTCACCCCTGGCCCTCCTTCAAAAAAAAATCTGAGTAACGATGGTGTTCAAAACCCACACAACGTATCACCCCAAGCTACTGTAGCTCTTCAGCCCCCTCACTTGCTTTCTTACCTTTCGGAGGCCCCAGGATCTTGGTGCAAGTGTGTGTATGTAGGTGTGTGTGTGGGGGGCATTCCTCTGGTTTCTGGACTTACATCTGACACTCAAGCTGCCTCAGCAAATCTCTCGGACCCTAAGGGAGGGACAGGGAGGCGAGGAGAGATTCTGACCCAAGAGAGAGGTTATACCTTGTAAAGCATGTGAGATTTTCTTCTTTCAGTTTTAAGCGCCCTTTCAAGCATCCTTAACTAGGAAAGCCCGGCAGCCCTTACCAGACACCGAAGGTCCCAGGACCCTAGAATGGGTGCGGTGGTCGCGGCGGAGCTCCAAGGCTGTTGTTTTCCAAGCTAGGAATTCGTGCGCGCGTTCTCTCCCGCCGCGAGCTGAGCGGGGGGAGGGAGCCGTGACCCCACCGGGACTCCCGGGTCACCGCCTCCCCTTTGTGAGCACGAAAGGCATGAAAGCCTAGAGAAAGAGGAGCTGCTCGGAATGAGGGCCAAGGGGGTTACTGGAGGGAGATGGGCCCAGCAACGATCCCAGTAAAATGCCTCGTGCAAATTGCAGTGAAGTGTACCCAAGTTGAGACTGGCTGTTTTATGATCCTTTCTGGGAGTTTACTGCTCTGTGCTTTTAAGTCTATAGATTGCTTTAAGTTAATGAAAGTGCTGCTTTCAAAAGGGGCTTTATTGTGCAGTAGTGAGGAACCCTGTGCCTCCCCCTTTTACTCTTCCAAAATGGGCCTGTTTGGAAAGAGGGAGCTTGCTGGGGTTCCCACACGAAGAGAGCTTAGGGGAGGGCACTATGTGACAATGCGGATTAATGAAAGTCAGTGTCCACATAATTTAGAAGGATAAGTTTACTTCTCCCCTGTCCTCTTGTATCTGCAACATTCCTGATTGTCTTCTGAGCTTCCACCTCCTTCTAGCTTCAATCATTGCTTGGTACCTCCCCTCCCTCTGTTCTGTATGTGGGCCTGGCCCTGTTCAATTCAACACCAAACTGGATTTCAGAATTTTAGAAACGGCCCCAGCTGCCAATTCAAACTGCTACTAAAATATTTGCTGGACTCTGGGAGAGGAACTCCGCCTTACATCAAGTAAGACAGATGTGTTTAAAAGGTTGGGAATCTTGAAGAAGAAAAAGGCTTTTTTTTTTTTTTCCCCAGTGCCTTTACTGCTCAATCTATCTGGCACAAAAGGTGAGATGACAAGGATTTTGACTAGGTCCTAACATCAAGTCTGCAGTGGAGCCGGGTTGTGGCTTTGACCGCATGTCATAACCATTTAAACTGTGGTTAGTTGTTCAAAGCTCAAAGCTTCTCCAAGCTGGGTTTCATTAACTCTACACCAGTTGCCTGGAAGTTCAGTAGCAATAAATTGTATAAACACATTTGAAGTAAGTTAGTGATGAAATACGGAGAATTACTGTCTTGTGAGTGGAGAATCCTGAACTCACAGAGTTCCAGCCTAACTGAAAACATACCTCCCCGCCCTTGGCCTTGAAGTTTATGGGTGCACCGTGGTGTGTGTTAAATTTCTTTCTGCCATGCCCATCTTCAACCTGGGACTGTAACTCATTAGTGACCAAGGCATGCCTAGAAAGCAGAGGCTGGCTTTTAAAAGGGGGGGGGGGTCTCTATTACCCTGACTTAGAAACCAAACCCCAGCAAACAACCTGACTTCCTTACCTTCCTGAATACAGTGTGCAATATAAACAGCCACAGAGCAGGGACAAATTAGATTTTAAATGTTAGAGGCTTAATAGTACCATGTTGTTAGCAATTGAAATTTTTTTATTAAAGAAACAACCAATAAAATTTATAGGCTTCCAACGTGTTGCAAAATTTCCTTGGTATTTATTTACCTTGTCCCCTCACTCCTGAAATTCGACCTCCAATTTTGGACTTTTGTTCTTGATTTATTTAATCTGAAGCACATTTTTTAAAATTAATTGGAGGAGAGTGAGAAGGATGCTATTGTAAGTTTTCCTTCTTTTTCTGCTGTGTTTCACAAGGGCTGCAACACTATAAATATATATATGTATGCATGTGTGTATGATACAATTATTAGAGGTGATGGCATGTGAGGCAACAGTGTCTGGATCAAATAAAATGCAGATCTCTGGATGAAGAAGGCGAAAGAGATGTCACAGAAGGAAAACACAGAAAGAGATACAGAAAGTGAAATCACCGTGGGCCTCCATGAGTCTTGGGTCTAGTCAGTGCACCCTGCTTGGTAGAAGATATTTCACATGAGATCCGTGACCTACTGAAGATTGAATTAGAATGAGAAGCAGAATTTAGAGGGAAAAGCTGTACTGACGGGGTTCTGTCCGGGCAGCGTGGCAAGGATGGTTACGAAGAGGCTCTGCTAATTTAATTAAATCTGATACCTAATAGGAAAGGGAGGGAAGAGGAAGGGGGAAGTGGCAGGTCAGCATGCTGAGCTAATGCTTGTGCCGGATTTTGGAGGACTGGCCATATGACTCCAGTGGGTCTTCCAGCTGCTAGACCTTGATTTCTTCACTGGTCAGAGGGACTGGATCACCTGCCATCCTAGTTAGGTTTCGAGGAGTGAAGTATGGACATGGGGCAAATACAGGGTGCACTGTAAATATTAAAGAAACTGGAGATAGAGGCTTCTGAACTGCAAGGCCACTTTCTTCCACCAGCTTTTTTCCCCCATGCCTGGCTTCAGAGCCCATCCCCAGAACTCACAGGCACTCCTAAACGTAGGTGAAAAAGTACAATTCCTGCCTTTCCGTATATCTTTGAATTGGAGAATCCTGCTGTGATTCAAAAAAAAAAAAATGTTCTTTGCCAAGAAGCTTCCTTATGGCTGGGTTGGGGAGGAATCCGCCTGGCAGTCCCCAGTGACCTAGCCCTGGAGCATCCTGGGTCTCTCTGATGCTCACAGAACCGACTTAATCAGAGATATAGTCCCTGCTCTTTTTGTGCCATGGGAAATAAAGGCTCAGCCCTGACTGATGTGTGACATCTGGTCCTATTGCAGGGGGTGAGGGGTGGGTGGGTGCTGGTCTAAAGCAAAGCCACAGCCTGGACCTTGAGAAGCAGTCTTCATGCTGGCAGATCAAAGCGGATTCTGAGCCAGCAAGTTGGAGAAGTTACACCTGGCACTTCTACAAAAGTGCGTGCTCACTGGTAGACTCCTTCAGTTCCGGTGCCTGAGTTTTCAAAAGCAAGTCCTGATACTGGAGACACTGCTCTGGTGAAATGCTTGTCTTTAATTCCTTCTAGTCCACTGGGAATTTCTTGTGTGTGTGTGTGGGGGGAGTGTTTCCTCCATGCACCCTGTCCAGTCAGTTATCTACAGGCAACATCTCAGACTCCATTTTGATTGGGAGTGACAGCGGGGGTGGGGGGTGGGGGGTAGAGACCCAGAATAGGGGACAACTGGAGCTCCTAGTCCTTCTCCAGAACTTTTCCAAAAGCCCTGGGTATGAGAGAGCACCAAGCTTTGGAGCAGTACAGTTTTGTGCCGTGCGGTGGAGCTGGAATGAACACACTGCAAATGTGTTTTCAGGGAAAATCTGCAGTTTGGTTTGGATGCATCTCCTCAGGCCTTGCCTGCCTGGGTTTCTAATTACAAGACGGACCTTGCCGCTAAGACCTATCTCACTAAAAACACATCCCGGTGTGTAAAAAGAAACCCTAAACCGGGCTGGATATTTTAAAACTGAAGCAATGAAGATTAGATTAAGTCTCCACCAAACAGCCTGGTTCTCGTATTATTTTTGGCTGGAATGTGGAGAAAAACAGCTGGCCCTGGGGCCCGGGGGCACTCTTGAGACCTCGGATGGGGCCAGGTTGGGTAGTGTAACTGTTCCTTCTCTGCCTAGTAGGAACATGGCCAATTTCAGCACAACTTAGTCAAGATGGGGAGAGGAGGAGGAAGGGTCAGATGAAAGATGGGCCAGAAAGGGACCACAGAAATCTACAGGTCACAAAAGCACCAAATAGGCCTTTCGACTCAGTTCCACATTAGGAAATAGGCATTGCATTGAACTTACGTCTCCACTCTCAGGCCTAGCAAATCCTGCCAAATTCCATGTGTCCTTTGGAAGAGCCTACATGTGCTGGGGCTGCTTTGGATGGAGAGAGAGAGAGAGAGAGAGAGAGAGAGAGAGAGAGAAACAATTGTCCAAGATTCCTGGAGTTGGGAGTCCAGATGTCTGACATCACTAGTCCTTGTCCTGCCCTGCTGGGCAGAGGCAGTGCGATGTTCATTCATTTCTGTTCCTGCGCTCAACATATACTAACAGTGGTATTGAGGGCAGAGAGCAAGACAAACTAATCCAAAGAATGGAATCTGGCCTCTGGGGCTTTTAGAGCTGGCAGCAGCAGGATCCAGCCATAGCATCAGACAATAGTGTAGAGCTTCACTCGCCTCCCTATTTATATGACTTCATACAAGTTGCTTTAGACCTTTGATTCGGTTTCTTCCCCCATAACCTGGGAGATAACAAGGCATACCTTGCAGGATCAAGAAGAAAACATCTTGTAAATACCCAGACCTTGTCCAGGCACAGAAGAGAGAGCGATCCTCCCTCTCCTTCCACACATTATTTTGGAGCAAGGATCAGTTGATGGCCTGCCCAGTTTTCTCCTTTTCCTTTTGCTTTCCCTGGACAAGGCATGGGTCCTTGTTTTGCAGGTTACTGGAGCCTCGATTAGCACTGGGCACTCAGTGGGTAGGCAGGAGGCTGGAGTAGAAGACAGATTCTGAGTCACTAAGGTTGAGGAGGACAGAGACAATGCAAACATAGTAGGGGGGACATATAGACATAGGGGGAGAAAAGATACCCAACAGTTGTTAGCCGAGGAGGCAGAGGTGGACCATGGACCAGGAAAGTGAACTGATCAGGACCCAGTGGCTCCAACTAGTGCTTTCCCAAGAAGGCCGCAGGAGGAGTCATCAGCTGTGTTAGGAGGCTGGGGAGGGGGGAGGGCTGAAACCTGAGACTCCCCAGGTCACTGTGCTCTAGGTTCTCAGGGTGACTGTCAGGGTGACTGGGGGTGAGGGGGGCAGCCTGGGTTAGGAGGAGGAGCTCAGTCCTTCTGTCTGTTCCAGGTGGCCAGAAGTGGCTGACACTGCCCGGGGTAGCACACCAGCCGCCCTGCTGGGGACCTGTTTCTCTTATGCGTGGGAGGATTCTGAGACAACTTGCCCTTTGTGGACTTCTCAATACCTATAATGTAGGTTCATTAACGTAGGTTACAGCACAAAATCTACACCTTTATTTCATGCCTGGCTACAAGCCAGCATTTCCAAAGTAAAGACCCCAGGGCCCCGCCCTCTCCCCTTTCTGGACCACAGCATTGGGCAGTGGCTTGGTAGACGGCACAAGGAGCTGGTCCCGGGATCACTGGACAGTAGGGTTTACTTCAGACTTGACCCCTGACTAACTGTGTGATCTTCGACAACTAGTTTGTCTTCTTTGGATGTTACTGTTTTCATGGAACCGATGGAGAGCTTGGATTTGCTTCTAGAGAACTCTCTCAGCTGAGAGTCCCCCAGCTCCATGTGTCCTCCCAAACAGATGGCCTCAAGATTAGGAAATCATTGATACGACCACCAGTGTACAAACCTGAACAGCCACAGTGGCACAAGCCTCAAGGAAGCAGACAGAATTAGATTTAAGGCTTTTGCTGGCTGTCGGAAGAAGCATTTCAGATTGAGTTTCTTCATTAAAAAAGCCACTTGAAGCAACATGGTTCTGGGAGAAGGTACGCAGGCCTCGGAGTCTGGATTCTGACGCTGGTCCTACTACCACTAAGCTGTGTTCTCTTGGCACATCCCTTAAGCTCTCTGAGCTTCAGTGTTCTTAGGTGTACCACGAAGATAATAACATAACTACAAAGCACACACAAGGCCATTGTGAAAACTGTAGAAAGGACATCTAAGGCTGGTTGTCATGTAGTTCATGGGGAACGTTAGCTCTTTCCCATCGAAGCTCATTTCCAGTTGGTCCTCAGAACTCGAGGGAGTAGGTCAAATGCATATTTAAATCAATTTACAGATGACAGAAATGAAGGCTCAGAATAGCCAATGGGGAGGTGTGTCTGCCTGTCTGTAGGCAGAGCACATTCTCTAGTGCGGCCCAGATCTCTCTTGACAATCGCCATCTTTTCTTTTTCTTTGTGGAGACCAAAATTTCTTGCTGAGCCCAGACAGCTGCTTTGGGTGTTACTTGTTTCTCTCCTGAGAATCTATTTTTTATAGGAACTAGTTCAATTCACACCCCCCCCAGCCTTTTGTCTTACAAATGCTGTGCACAGTTGTATAGCTACTGGTTGTTATGGAAGTCCAAATCTAGAAGATCTTATTTTTTTCTTCAATTCTATAAAGGCTTAGTTTAGGTGTGTTTGGACCGGCCAATATAAACAGGCGGAGATAGATTTAGGGGTAGAGAGAATGATTATGGCAGTAGATGGGGGTGACGAAGCTACAGGGGTGTCTTAATCTGCTGCTGAAAACTGGCCCTTCACCTAGTGTGATGAGAAAGCCCTGTGGAAGCAGTAAGCTTTGGCCCAGGTCCTTAGCCCACCATTCCTGGCCATTCAACAGACGTGTCCATGGTTGGGCATTAATGACCTGTATGAGCCTTGCCTCCTCAGATTTAGGAAAATACAAGACTGACACCTGCCGCTCTAGGCACAAGTTCTGTGAGCTTAAGTCTTTTTAGCTTCTCTGAGTCTCTCATGCTCATTGTAGGAGAGGAGGTTTGTCATGTGCTCTTTAAGGCGGCTCTGGATCTACTGTTTGATGAGGAGGAGGACACTGTCAGGTATTTGTGCCACAGTGTAGGCACTGGTCCACCAGGCACTGCATGTTTGGAGAAGGTGGGAGGAAGCTGAGTGACAGTTGGTCCACTAGCAGTGGGCCTAGCCACTGCCCTGAGGTAGGGAGAGGGGAAGGGATGTACTCCTGTGGGTGGCAGGGCCTGGGAGAATCCTGTAGAGGAGGTCCTACAATTTCTGGGAGGATCAAGGGACAAAAACCAGGGGGAGTGGCTGGTGGTATGGACGCTGAAGGGCACTGCACCAAGTGGCCTTAAGCAGGATGGAGGGGACACCTTTTCTGGTCCCTCCTCAACTCTACCCTTTTCCAGCTAGACCCATAGTGGGACAGCACTACCCTAAGTCCCTCTTGACCAGTGGGAGGATTCTGATGGAAAGTGAGTCAGCCCCATGGGGTCGCTGCAGTCTGAAAACTGGGGGCAATGCTCTCATGGCACCCTCACAGCTGGGGCATGACTGGCTCCCTTGAGATCCTTGAACATAGCTTCCTGTCTTACACAGGGCACGCAGCACCTTGGATATGGGGCTTTTGAGTGGCACTAAGATGGGAGCCATTATTTCTCTGACTTCCATGTTGTCAGAAGCTCCTCTTCTGAGCAGGACCCCTGATCTCTTAGAATGTGCCTCAGCATCCACCCTGGATTCCAGGGGACGGATGGAAGAGCCTGCTTCTCAGACAGTGCCCTCGGGCACGGAGCTAGGCTCCCTGACCTGACCAATGGAACTAGCCTCTGAGGAGGAAGAAGATGGTGGGCAACAGCTCCTATAGAGACAGGAGCAGGAGGTTTCCTGAGCCCTAGCAAACTGTTGAAGAACCTATATCAAGACCGACGACTGCAGAAAAATCCTTCCATATGTTGAATGTACTCTGACCTGGACATTCTCTCCCTCTTTTACTCTTTTGTCACCACAGTGTTAAGAAGCAAGGCACAGAGAAGGCCTGAGAGTTTGCTTGAGGCTCATAGCAAGTTGTGCGCTATTCTGGTCCCAGTGTCTTTCTGGGCGCAGGAAGCTTGCTGCTAGCACTAGGAAATTGGGGGAGGGGAGTTGTGAGTTTGTCTTTCTTCCTTCTCACCCTGGGCAGCATGATCACAGGGTCCCCTCACACAGCACAGGGTGGGTTTACATCAAAAGTGACAATGGATATAGATATATACCAAAGGCTCAGGCCGGGACCCCAGCCATGTGTTCCTTGCGTGACAGTAAAAGCTGCCTTCCTCATCAGTCAGCCGGTGGCTGATGACACCTCCCGATGGGGCTGTGGAGACGATCTAGCAAGCTAACGTATGTGGATGTGTTATCCGGTTGTACAAACAGAAATGCTAGCGCCTACACAGTGCCTTGCATGTACTGTGTGGGGGAGAAAATTGGTTGGCACAGGGTATATGTTTCTTATTAGTTTAAAATAGAGCGTGCACACAAATACACGCTCCCCCTCGTGCACACTTGCAGCGTGATGACAGCCGTGTTGACGTGATGGAAGGCTGGCGGGATGGATTTCCACGGCTGCTCTGCTGCTGCTGTAAGAACAGTCCCCTCGGGATCCCTGAGTGCCTTGGCAGTTTGTGGACTGTACCGCCAGCTGGCTGGACTGTGTGCCTACTATGTTCCTGGGTGCTCTCCTCTGGATCTAACGCGTCTCCTGCCAGTTTGAAGCAGGCCTCAGCCTCTACCCTGAGTCCTGTTATGGGTCATACTTTTGTAGTCATGGAGGATGGGACCCATGAACTAGATAGAGCTGGGCTTCCTACCAGTAGGACTCGTGTGTCTGTGGGCCGGAAGACATTGAGGCTGACGGGAGAAGAAGTCAAGGAAGACAAAGGAATATAGACAGCCCCTGTCTCTGGAAACCTTGCAGGACATCCTCGTCCTAGAGGACAGGAGACTGAGCTGAGAGGTGAAGGAGTTGCTATAGAAAATTAAGTGAGAAATAGGGTGAGCCTGGGACACTTTAGGCTGAGTTTCCTTTCTGTGGTGTGGGTGTAAGTGAGTGAGTGTGTGTGTCCACTGTGTGTGTCTGTGGAGGCTCAAGGGTGACTTTGGGAATCATCTTAGATTGCTCTGTCTCCTCATTACTTTGTTCCGGGGTGTTACTTTGTTAGTGGGTCCTGATGGTACTTGGGGGCACGTGGTGATGCATACTCAGATCTACCCGAGTCTGATTTCCGGAAAGCTCTCATGGGGAGTCCTTTGTGACTGTGGCAGCTATGACTCAGCCCTTCTACCTCCACGTCAGCACGGATGGAGGGACTGGGCTTATTCATAGGACTTGGTATCAGAAGACTAGGCCTGACTGCAGATGCACTGGCAATAGAGCTTGGGAAAACTTGCTTACCTCTCGTGCCTCAGTCTTCTGTCCTGCAAGACAGGACAGTAATTCTCAACTCAAATGACAGCCACGAGGACAGCTTATAGCAAACCTGGCCCTGGCTCTTCATATGGGGGAGTCAACTTGGCACTTTTTTTGAAGATCTGATACAGTGACTTTAGCCAGTCTTCTCTTCAGAAACACAGGGACCATTTGTGAGTATTTTGCAGTTGGTAATTCAGAGACAGTAGCAGAGGGGTGTGATGTATGACTAATGGGTCAGTCACAGGCTGTGCATCCCGAGTTACTCAGGAAAAGGAAAACGATGGCCCCTGGTGCAGATTTCCCTTGTCTGGGCTCGGGACACCTGCTGGGCTAGACAGGTGGCAGTAAGCTTGGCCTCTGCTGCCAGCCGCTGTGGGTGTGGTTCTTGATGTTTCCTGATCCACTGAGCCTTAGTTACTCCTTCCTTCCTTCCTTCCTTCCTTCCTTCCTTCCTTCCTTCCTTCCTTCCTTCCTTCCTTCCTTCCTTCCTTCCCGGCTTCTTTCCTTCCTTCCTTCCTTCCCGCCTTCTTTTCTTTCTTTTCTCTCTCCTTTTCTTCCTCCCTTCCTCTCTTCCTCCGTCCCTCCCTCTCTCTTTTCCTTCCTTCATTCTTTTTTCTTTCCCTCCCTCCCTCCCTCCCTCCTCTCTCCTTCCCTCCCTCCCTCCTCCCTCCCTCCCTCCCTCTTCCCTCCCTCCCTCCTTCCCTCGCTTCCTTCCCCCTGTTTTTTTTTTGTGTGTACATGTATGTGTAGACACGAGAGGGCACAGCTAGTGTGTGTCCCTGTGGAGGCCCAAGAGTGGCACTAGAGATTATCCTGGATTGTTCTCTTCTTTATTGCTTTGCTCTGGGGTTTCCCGGACTTTATATCCACTATATTCACCACCATATTCACTTGGCATTTTTTTTAACTTGGGACGTGGGGATCTGAACTTGGGTTTGCTTTCCAGACAAAGGACCACTGCCCCATCTCTCTTCCTACGACCTCTGCAATTTACATATGGGGAAACTGAAGTGAGAGAGGGACGGCAGCTTGCCGAAGGTCACACAGGAACTCAGTGCCAGCGCTGGTTAGAAGCTGCCAGGCCAGGTCTGCCGATGGGTAGCAGAGAGGCAGCAGAAAGACCTGCTGGCGCTATGGTGGAGGAAACTCTGCTCTTTCATGAGCCCTCGGCGCCATGGTCACAAAGACAGCTCAGTGATTCTCAACTCCGTGAAATGACCTGGACTGAATCAGGGCTTTCTCCTTCCAGTCTTGTCCACCCCCCCTACCCTCTGGCCAACTTGACTCCTGGCTCTGGCCTCACCCACAGCACCCCAGTTTTATCTCTGCTCTGTTTCCATATTCCCTGGGCATGCTTCATTCTTCAAACAGTCACTCTTTAGTTATTTGTGGGATGCCTGGAACAGTTCCTAGCAGTGTTTGAGGGCCCAGGCTGAAAGGTGGGCACCAGCCTGTGTCGTAAGAGAGTTTGGAGGCGGGGTGGGGCTTACAAGATTCACACAGCTGCCCATGGTGGCACACTCCTGTAATCCCCGTGGATTCCAAGAGGAACAGAAGCTCAAGGTCAGTCTGGCTACACAGTGAGTTTGAGAACAGCTGAACTGTGAGATCCCTTTCAAAAAATCAGTTGCTACCACTACCACCACCACAAAAGCATAGGGTAAGAGCTGTAACAAGAGTTTTGGGAAACACTGGGCAGACAGAGGGGTTCAGGGACCAGGAAGATGTTATTTAGAGAGAGCAGGGTCTCCCCTCAGGAGGTGAGGTGGGAACCCCCAGACAGGAGACAGAGGGTTCAAGGGCTAGTGAGTGACTGGGGGTTGGAACAGACAGACGGGTCCTGAGATTCAGAGCTCCAGGAAAAGCACAGGCAGAAGCCATGGGTCTGTCTGGGCTGGGCTGTTGCAGCTTTGGGAGTCAGAAGTGGAGAGTGGCTAAAGCCTGCCACGGCCGGCCCGAGAACAGTGCCGCCAGCTTTACTGTCTCCAAATGGAAGCAATAGCTGTAAAAATCACAGCCAGCTTGTAGGTCAAATTGAGTGAGTGCCCCAGGTATTTGGCCTGCACATATGTAACTGTGGTCAGATTCATTCACATTGAGCTTACAGGCTTCAAGTTCATAACTGAATAAATGGCAAAAGCCTTACTTCTGTGTTGTGACCGAATCTCCACCTTCCCCTTCCACCTCTATCATGTCTCCTCATTCCATGTCAGTCAATCTGGCTTTCTAGACCTCGTGTTGTAACTGAAACAAATCATTCGTGTTCCTACCTCAGGACCCTTATGCCTGCTGCTCTTTCAGCCTTAATACTCTCTCACCAGCTATCTGGATGGCTTAACCTCTTGCTGTCCTGTTTCCACCCAAATACCCTTCTGTCAATGCAGTTCTCTCTGTCTTAGTCGAACTTGAATTCCTTTCCGAACTCCCTGCTCATCTATTGATTGATCGAGTAGGACTTTTTAAGTGCTGGAATTATAGGCATGTATCAGCACACCTGCCTATGTGGGAGGGCTGGGAATTGAACTTAGGCATCACACCTGCTAGGCAGTCAGTCTACCAACTGAGCTACATCCCCAGCAATTCATCTTTATTTTTTCTTCACATTAATTATCAGATTTTTGTTTTTGTTTTTTTCCCCACTGTTGAATTCGAGAAGACCACTTGTCTATAGTCAAAGTTCAATGCATGTGAAAAAAATGAATGATGAATGAGTGAATGAATGAATGAATGAATGAGGAGAGGTAGTTGTTGTGTAATGATGTATTAGGTTACAAGGATTTTTTCCTTTCACTTTGAAATGACCTCATGCACTGTCAGAATTGGGAGGAGTGAAGTCATTGATCTTTGAAATAATACTCTCATTTAATGACTAGATAAACTGAGAACCAGCAAGGCTTAGGGGCTTGTGAGGGGTCGCACAGCACAGAGCTGTGAGGAGGGAGCCTCTTAGAATTGCTGTGGGACTTTTCCCATGAAGCTTTATCTTGTCCTCAGGACACAGCTCAGGGGAAAGAGAGCCTGCCCTGTGGGAATTGACTTCCTTGAATTCTGCCTTCTGGGGTCACATGGCCTCCCTGCATGACTAGCGACACTTCACTCCAAGACTTCTGTTGCCGCTGTCCATGTTTCCTTGAGATTTGGGGGGTCATCCTGAGAACAGTAAAGGCTGCTGTCAATGATCAACGCAGATACACTTCACTCCCCAGCACTGGGAAGCCAAACAAATGAGCCACCAGCACCTCCCATCAGTCGACAGGAAATGGTAGCTCAGGCCCTGGCTTGGGCACATCACATTTACCTCAGAAACTTCTAGTGCCTGGGGAGACCATATTACACTCACATCAACATTAGCTTTGAAATAGCAACAGGAGCTGTTGTAGTTAGATACTGGTGTCATTTTGGCAACTGAAGACTCTGAGCTCTGGGCAGGATTGTGAGAAATTATTAGTTAAGTTCTGAGTAAGCCTTCAGGAGATTGTCTAATTGATGAGCAAAACCCAGCCCATGGTGGGCGGGGCTAGCTCTGAGCAGGTGAGTACGATGGGAGGAACTGGTTGCGGAAGTTGGCGTCTTTTGGCATACGTGGCCAGACATGCTGGTCTGGCAAGTGAAGATTGTCCCTTTCAGCAGACCTATGATATGGCCAGTTCCCTTGGCCCTTGTGTTGGTGTGGACTTTCCTGCCAATTTGGACAAAGAACTGTAACTGGACAATTGTAAGCCAGAATAAAACCCCCTGTTCCCTTAAGCCATCTGGTCATAAATTTATTGACAGTATGAGTAGTAACTGCAATAAGGCGCAAGCATTTCCTGAATGCTTACAGTTACCCTGTACTGTTCTAAACACTTTATGTCTATCAACTTGTTTTAATTCTCACAACCCCTGGTGAGACTGGTGTTCTGTATGTTACTTGAGTAACTTACTTCCCAGAGAGGCTAATCAAACATATCAAAGTCACACAGCTGAAGTGTTGGTGCCCCAGGGTTTGAGTGTAGGTGGCCTCTCACCAGCACCCTCATGTCCATTATGCTAAATAGTTGTGTAAGGCAAGAATGTGGACTCCATCGTAAGGCAGAGGCAGAGGTATCGAGTCAAAGGAGGAGCTTCTACTGTGGACTTCAGCGGCCAACGACAGCTCCTGCTACTCTTTCTTCCTGAAAGCAGAGGGTTTGGTTTTATCAGCATGACTCAAAGTCCAGGAGTCTCTGTGGGCTGCATCCAGAAGGCTCTGCCCAGCTTGAAAACGGTTGCCTAAGCAGACTCTTCAGCTCCAGATCCTCAAATGCTGGGCGAGCTTTAGAGCCGAGACCGCTGCATCTGTGAAATGGCAGCATCTGGCCTCTAGGTGTGGTGAACCTTTGGTGAGGACAGTCGTGAAAAAAAGCTGCTCCATCTGCCACAGTCACGAGCCTTCCCACCCTCTGACCTGCCCTGTTCACTGCAGACTCCAAGAGACATGGCCTTTCTGGTTGTGTGACCTGCCCCTTGGGGAAGGGTGAGGGGTCAGACCTAAAGCTGGTCTACTCAGAAAGACCACTGACTGTGCGCCTCAATTATCACTGCGGCCTAAAAATGCCCTTGTTTCTCTCTGGAGCCTCAGACACAGGGCAGCTGTCCGTCCCAGCTTTCCCAGGCCCGGGATGGTTTTAGCACTGGAAGGTGGTGACTGGGTGACTAGCATCACCCAGTGAGTCTGTGCTGAGGGAGAAGGTGTCGTGGGACTGGGGCTCCATTGCCACCTGCTCAGCTTTCCATCTTCCTGGTAACAACGGAAGTCAGTGGAAGGTCCTCTTGAGAGGAAAATGCTTTGGCCTAAAACAGACCAGAGTTCCAATCAAATGGCCTAAGATGCCTAAGTGCTGGACACCTAGCGGGTGCCATCCATCTAATGAGACATTGCTTTCATCCCCAATATTGGGGCCAGGGCAGGCTAGGCTGAGGATTCAACTTCCAGCTTCTCCAGAGGGGCTTTGTTCTGCTTTGGCTGTGGGTTGGCCAGGGCTGGCCCCATGCAGCTCAGGATGGGGGCAGGGGCAGGGGCAGGGCGGGAGGGACGGCAGGGAAGGACCCTTGCTTTCTGTTGGGGGAGAGATGAAGGCAGATGACTTGCTGTCGCCCTTGCCCTAGAGATTCCTGGGGCCCTAATGGATTTTTTCCCCTTTCCCTGACTCTGGAAACTGGAAGGGCTCCTTGCTGTTTGGAATCCATGAAGCTTGTAGGGGAACAGTGGGAGGTTTAGTGTCATCTGACTTTCCTGGGGTGAAGACTTGAGGCTGTGACTCAGCTGAGTCAGCACCCAGGCTGTCCCAGCTCTGGGGGTAGGGGTGGGGCTATAGGCTCCGAGGGACATGGTGCTTGCTGCCTACACAAGCAACCGGTGACCTGTGTTGTGAATCCCTACCAGCCACCTATGCCTCTTTGGCCTACTTCTGAGTCACCTCTTCCCAATGGAAGGCAAGCTATGCTCACAGGACACTGGTTCAATTTCTCCTTTCCTCCCTCCTTCCCCTGCACTTTCCCCCATCAATTCTTACATCAAACGGAGAAGCACCATTTCCAAAGACATTGGAAATTTCTCAAAAGGTGTGACTTTTCCTGCTCTTTTTATCTTTTCTCGTGTGTTAGCCACATCTCAGTGGATCCAGGGCAGAGTGTGCCTGGAGAATCTGAGAGCCAGCCCAAACCCATGGACCATTTCTTAAGTCCAGTGTGTTGGTCTTCCTGTGGAGTTTCTTCTGCTACTTGCTGTGCCAGCCACCACGGAGGGAGTGGGTGTGTAGCATGATTATCTCTCTACGTGCAGGAGTGGTCAGTTTGAGTGGGGCCATAAGCATTATAAGCGAGGGAAATGGAATCTCACCAAAGGCAATACATCAAAATGTCTAGTGCAGAGTGGTGTGGTAGAGGGATTACTGAATGAGTATTCCTTCAGAGGCAGGAGAGACCAAATGCACTGGAGGACCCTGGGAGACCCCCAAACTAGGCACCCCTGGCCTTGCAGCAGACTTGGCTGATGGGGTGGACCCAGCCCACGGTGGGCAGGACTAGCCCCTGGGCAGGTGACTAAGATGATGAAGAAGGGGGGTTTACTGGTTGAGGAAGTTGGCATCCTTCTGTACACTTGACCAAACATGCTGGTTTGGCAGGTGAGGATTGTCCCTCTCAGCGGTCCTGTGGACACGGTGAGGCCAGTTCTCTCGGATCTTGTGTTGGTGTGGGCTCTCCTGCCAAACTGGACAAGGAACTTAAACTGGACAGTTGTAAACCTTAATAAAACCCCTTGTTCCCTTAAGCCAATGCTTGGTCATGAGTTTATCAGCAACCACACATTACTACTATAAGTACTACTACAAGGGGCTTCACGATGGAGCAGGGTTCAAGGGTTTTTAGTTCTCAGATGAGTTCCTAGGAAGGGAGGTTACTCATGGTCTACCTTGCATGTGAAACACCTAGTACATACTAGGTGCTCAGTAAACAGCCACTGTGTGACTGAGCTTTGAGGACAGTCCCACCCTGTTTGTGGTGCCTGACTCCAGCACCTCTGCAGAAAGCAAGTAGCACCCCTGGTTCCTGGCCCCGGGGTTTGTTTATGGCCCCGGTCCCTATGCTCCAGTAACCTACACCTCAGTCTGTTATGCTATGTCTGTGATGTGCAACTACCGATTTGAGCCAGAAAGAGATATGGTTTCTTTGTTTGACTTGGTTCTCTAGGTTCGAGTTAGTTTCTCATGAAAAATTACATGGCTGGTCTTTCCCAAAGTCCTTTTTCGTGGTGAAAATATATTTTATAATGCATACAGAAATAGCAATGTATGTCATAAAATTTTCTATTTTAATCATCTAAGTGTGCAACCTGGTTGCATTAACTATATTCGCAATAGTGCACAGACATCACCCTAGCTATTTCCAAAACTTTTCCATCAACTCAGATAGATGCTCTGTGTCATTAAGTGAATAACTTCACATTCTGCCTCCCTCACCCCTTACCACTGTGTGTGTGTGTGTGTGTGTGTGTTACACTCTACCACTGAGCTAGCTGCATCTCTACCACTTAGCCCTAGCCCTTCATAACTTCTAATCTGTTTCCTGTCTGTATGAATTTGACTACTCTAGATAACTTCATGTAAGTGGGAATCATATTTTATTTGTCCTTTCATGTCATAAAGTTCTTATTCACCTGTGCTATGACACGTGCCAGAATTTTAGTCATTTTTTGGATGAATAATATTCCATTGTATGTATAAGCCACCTTTCACTTATCCATTCCTTCTTTCACAGACACTTGGGATATTTCTGTCTTTTAGCTATTGCAAACAATGCTGTCATGAATGTGGGGGTACACATACCTGTATGAGTCACTGTTTTCAGTTCTTTTAGGCATATAGCTAAGACTGGGATTTTCTTGGTTACTATGGAGGTACTTGTGTGTTTAACTTAAAAACTATTTTCCACAGCAGCTGCACCACTTAAGCACGTGTCTACTAGCTTTGCACAAAAGCTTCAGTGTAGATAATGACTAATTGTGTATCTTTTTTTGTTGCTTTAGATTTTAGCCCCATATCTAAGCATTGTTGCCAGATTTGAGACCTAAGAGTTTGATGATTGCTAAATTTAAGTTGTCGATGTATTTTGAGTTAGTTTGGGTGTGTGTGGTGTGAAAGAGCGGTTCACCTTTCATTCTTTTGCTGTGGAATTTCAACTACTCTAGCAAAATTTATTGAAGCAGGTAATCTGAATCAGGCCTGTCGCCCTTAAAAGTCAGCTGTATGGACTTCTTTTGGTACTCTTGATTTGATTCCACGAACCTGTTTGTCCATCTGAACATCAGTTACACAGTGTTGTCACTATTGCTTTGTGATAAATTATGAAGTTGGGAAGTATGGGACTTGCAACTTTGTTCTTCCCTTTTGGATTGTTTGGACTCTTCAGGCCCCTTAGCTATTTCTTTGAATTTGAGGATTACTTTTTTCCATTTCTGAGAAATTTCAATTCCTGGAATTTTACACTGAATTTTAGCCAAAGGAAGTGATTACTGTTGGTGTTTTGATAACAATTTCTTTATATTTGTACATTTCTTTGCTAATAAAAATGTCTAATATCACACACCAATTGATTATATTTTGTATTCAAACAATAAATAATCTGAAAAATAAGAATATAATTTCATTATCAGCAAAACTTAAAGGGATAAGATATTTATTGATCTCCACCACCACCTAAATTGGGCATGGTGGTGTAAGCCTGTCTTCTCGGCATTCAGGAATAGAGGCAGGATGATCAGAAATTCAAGGTCATCCTTAGCTACATAGTTTTGAATTCAGCTTGGGCCACAGAAAGCCTTGTCTACAAGCACTAAATATAAATAAAATGAAATATCTAGAAATAATTTTTTAAAGGAAGTGAAAGACTCCTATACGCAAAGCTGAAATAAAAAAAGACTGAGTCCATGGAAATACATCCCATATTCATGGATAGGAACTCTCAAGATTGCTAAGTAAGGCATCAGTGCCACTCAAAGAATTTTTATGCAAATGATAGGATTCTATTCTCTTTAGGGTTGAATAAAGTTCCATTGTGAACGTATGACACATTTTCTTTGTTCATTTATCTGTTGGTGGGTATATAAGCTGATTCTGTTGCTTAGCTAATGTAAATAATGCTTAACATGGATAAATGTGTACTTCCTATATTTTAGACTAACTTTGATTCCTTCAGGTACATATCCTGGAATGGTGTAGCTAGATTATATAAATCTATTTGTGTGGTTTGAGGATCCTGCATTCTAATATGTATAATGGTTAGACTACTGTACATTTTCATCAGTTATGAATAAACATTTGCCCCTTCTCCAACCCCAGTCTCACTAACATTTGTTTTTGCTTTCTTGGGGTAGCTATTCTGACCAGGGTGGGATGGCATCTCAGTGTTGTATTGATTCACACTTCCTCTATGGCTTAAATTGAGCACTTTCTCATGTATTTACAGACCATTTGAAATTCTTTTGAGAACTGTCTATTCAATTTATTTGGCAATCTATCAAATTATTTGTTTCTGTGATGTTTAAGTTTATGAATTCTTTATATATTCTGGATATTAACCCCTCATTAGAGGAATATCTGGCAAAGATTTTCTCTCATTCTGTAAGCTGTCTTCATCCTGGTGATCATTTCCTTTGCTGTGCAGAAGCTTTTTAATATCATACAGTTCCACTTGTCAAATTTGTCATTATTTCTTGAGCTATCGGAGTCCTGTTCATAAAGTCATTGCCTATGTCTGTACCTTGAAATGTTTTCCTTATGTCTTCCTCTGATAGATTCAAAGTTTTGGCTCTTACATTGAAATCCTTGATATATGTTTTGAATGTTTTTATATATAGAATGAAAGATAGGCATCTAATTTCAGTCTTCTACATGTAGATGTCCAATTTCCCTAGCACTATTTGATGAACAGGCTGTCTCTTTTCCAACATATGTTTTTTTGGTAACTTTGTCAATAATAAGATAGTCTGATGTGCTATTATTTCTGAGTCCTTTGTTCTATTCCTGTGGTCTGTGTGTCTGTTTTTGTATAGTACCTTGCTGGCTATTTATTTTACTATGATCCTATAGTTTGATTTGAAATCAGATATCATGATGCTTCTAGCATTGCTCAGAATTACTTGACTGTTAGGTATCTTTTGCATTTCAATGTGGATTTTAGGATTTTTGCCTACTTACGTGAGAAATATATTAAAATTTGTTAATATGGCCATGTGCTCAGTATTAATTTTACTATTCAATAACATAATATATAGATATAGATGGTATTAGATATAGATATAAATATAGATGATATAGATATAGAAATAGATATGGATATAAATCAGTAGACCTGCTTTGAGCATGACATAAGGGACAGGAAATTAAATTCAACTCTATCCCTTTGTCAGATTAAAGAACAGAAAAGGAGGCAAAAGAGGGAAGTTAACCTTTAAAAAAAATCAAGAAAGCAAAAAGTTCAGGCTTTCTCTACTAGAATTGACCTAGACTTTCATGTATTAAAGCCCCTCAAGAAGACCACGTGAAGCAATTATTCTGTGACCTGTCTCCACTGAGGATGAGCACCCAGTACCAGGACTCAGAAAACCATTGACTGTGATGTGATCTACCTACTTCCCTTTTGGGGACTGGCCACTCCTGAGGCTGGATGCACTCATCAGATTTTATTACTCAACATAAAGTTTTCTTCTGATAAAGAATCAATATATTTGGAGTCTTGTCTAGAGAAAATGCCCTTTAATCAGAAAAATACCAATTTCGCGGCAGTGCTAATCCTACTATTAAAATGTCAACCGAACTAAAATGCAAACATTTATTCGGCTCCTATATGTTGCAAGCATGTTTATTACCTCATTTGCTTTTTATTAATGTCACTCCCACTTTAGAGGTGAAGATGAAAAGTGATGATATGTTCTTTAGTGATTCTAAAGGAGAGGACAGTTTCACTTTGTGGGGTACATAAGAATGCCTCCAGACGTAGGGGACTGGGAAAGGCTTTCTCAACCATGCTGCTGCCTCTCAGCACATTCTGATAGATCGATCGCTTTCTGTCGAAGTTACCGTTCTCTGCTTCTGTGAGATAACACTCACAGGACCAGCTTAAGGGAGAAAGAGGAGATTTATTTGGCTTATGGTTCCAGAGGGAGGGGATATAGTCTACGATGGTGGAAAATTCATTGGGGAAAGGGTGCAAAGCTGGAGTAGACTCAGGTGACTGTAGTCATCATGGAGATAGAATGAGCAATTCTATCTACCCAACATCAAGACCTGCTCCCTGAGATATGCCTTCCTCCTGCAAGACTCCACCTTCTAAAGATGCCATGACCATCCTAAACGTTAATGGCGGCAAAGGTTGTAAACACACAAGCCTGTGCAGGACAACTCACATGCAAACCCTGACTCTTCTAGAGTCTTCTACCCTGTGATGCTTAGTATCAATCTGACTCCTAGGAGGCGGGCTTGAGAAGGAATCTCTGGATTCAGGTTGGTCTCTGGGCATGCCTCCGAGGGACTGTCTTGATTGAATTAACTGATGTTGGAAATTCCAGCCCAATGGGGGTAAAACCATTCCCTAGGCAGCAACTGGTATTGTGTCAAAGGGAAGACGGTTGAGCAGCTGACAAGCATGCCGGGATTGATTCATTCCTCTCTGCTTGCTGTGGATGTATTGCAACTGGTTGCCTCAAGTTCCTGCTGCTGTGATTTCCCCACCATGAACTGAGAGCCAGAATAAATCCTTTTCTACCCTAAGTTGCTTGGGGTCTGGTACTGTGTTGCAGCAATGTGTAATGAAATGAAAACCCCCATATAGAATCACTACTTCAGGGCTATCCCCTTTGACCGTCCAGAGTGATGTGATGGGGGTGTGCAGTAGCCGACGGTGAGAGCTTCTGCCGACCACAACTATTCAGTATTCCCTGCTGTTGATGGGACATTGCTGGAGGTTTGTGGAGAAAGCTGTGGAGAAGGTTCCAAGATGGAGCCCCTCAGGAGGATGGGGAGCAAATGCTTTGCAGTGTGAGGTGAGGCTGCTGGACCTGGTGACTTTTGTCCTTACCTAAACCCTTGTACTGTTAACTCAGGAGTAATCTACACTCATGGTGGAATCAACTTTATCAAGTAACTGTAGCCACAGGAGCCTGGATAATTCATAGGCAATGGTTACTTTCTGCCTCAAATTTCTGGGTCAGGGAAGTGGTGTAAGATCCCATTCAGGGCAGTGTTGCAATAGTTAATGAGCAGGCTGTATGTCCCCTGTCTGTTTTCGTTTGGTTGTTTTTGTTTTTGAAAGAAGTGCCTGGAACAAAATCCTAGCTGGAGGGTACAGCCGCCTTCAAAACTGTCCCTGGGTTTCTGAGTCCTGGTTCTGGGTGCTATCCTCAGTGGAGACAGGCCACAAAAGAAGTTGCTTCAGGTGGTCTTGTTGGGGGACTCCAAAGCATGAAAGTCTAAGTCAGCTCCAGGAGGGAAGGGCTGAGTTTTTGTTTGTTTGTTTGTTTGTTTGTTTGTTTGTTTGTTTGTTGTTTTGGAAGACTGGCTTCCCTCTTCTGTCTCCTTTTCTGTTCTTTAGTCTGACAAAAGGATGTAGGTGAAGCTAATTCCCTGTCTCTTGTGTCATGCTGGGAGCAAGTCTACTGAGCTGCTTTGGTCAGCATTGGCTGCTTTGGTGCCATGTTTGTGTTTTCAAGCCCACTTTAGAAGCATGATGTCTTTGGAAGACTTCTCTAAGCTTTGCAGAGAGCCCCTGGATAAACCCACAACCCAGGAAGGACCACCATTGAAATTCCAAACATGTACATATAAACAAACAAGAGCTGGGAGTGAGGGGAGCCCTGTGGGCAACTCCCCCACAGTCTTTCTGTTTAGATTAAACCCAGCAGGTCTTTGTTGTTTCAATTCAATTTAGCAAATATCTGTGCAATAATTTAGATAAGACACAGTTCTCTTCAAAGAAATCAGAGTCTGGCAACTCCAGGGAGCAAACTCCTCCCGTATCTTCTTTTCTCTATGCTGGGTGATCCTTCCTTCCACCATCTTTCCACCTGTGCACCCTTGTCAGCTCTCATATTTTCTTCCGTATTCCAAGCTTGAATCCATGGAGCCCCTTTCTTTCTTTCTCTCATAGATGGTCACTATCTCCCTATTTGCCCAGGAGGGTCCTGGCGTTTAAGTCTGTCTGTCGTCCTAGTGTGATTGGTAATAGCTCCTTTCCTCTCTGAAAAGTGTCCAAGTTCAGACAGTAAATTAAATGGTCAGCCAGTCTTTAACCTATCAGAGGTCATGGCTGCCCTCTGTCCGTGCCTGGCATGCCACTGCGTTCACACCGCCACCACCCTAGGTCCCACACTGTCACCTCCCGTGGATTACTGCGGATGCCTTCTCTCTAGTGTCCTTGTTTGTGTGTCTCACTTCTAATCCACTCGGCAAATCACTGCCTGATTAATTCTCTCAAAATACAGCACTTCTTGGCTCACTTCACTGGATCCTTGCTGCTTACGAGATACCTTTGAAGCATCTTGCCTGGCACTTAGAATCCTCACTTATGGCCCTGCTTCCACTGAGTGGATGTGTTTCTTGTTTCCCCTGTTTCTCTGCATGAGATCTCACTTCTGCTCTAATTGGTCAATGTGCAGCCCCCGGCCCCTGTCCTTGGAGGCTCCTGTAAGGCTCACAGAGTTCTGCTTACCTGGGTTGTCCCTACAAACACAAATCCATGCCTGTATCCTCCAATGCCAGCCTCAGTTCCTACATTGCAAACTATGCTTTGGGCCAGCCTACCCCTCAGCACTCTCCTTCTCTGGACTCCTCGGCCTAGAGCAATTATTCTCTGCACAATCCATTTAGCATCTAATCATGTACTGCCTCATGGCTTTTCAAGATTGCTGTCTTGAACTAGGGCTGGAAGTCTTGCCTGTAATTTTGCTTTTCCTTTCTGGGTACCTGTCTCCTCAGTGGAATCACAGCTTCTTCCAGGACGGGAGCTGCGTCTTCCCTTTTTGTTTGTATGGTAACAGTAAGTACCTACTTAAATACTTAAATACTTAAGAGTTCTTCATTTAGGATCTCAGGCTGGAAAGGCCCTCCTCGTCCTGTATATCAAACTCTTATTTTGTGCATGAGCAAAGGAAAGCAAAAGAAGTCAAGAGAATTGCTCAGAGACCTAGCTAATTCAAATGACAAAGCTAGGCTTCAAATGAAGGTTTTGCCATTTCTAGGCCAGGCTACTCTCTGTCCACTAAAGTGCCACCAGTGGGCAGATATTACTTTTGTGAATTCAAGGATGAGTAGGGATTTAGAAAGCAGAAGAAGCTAAGTGTACTGGAAGTGTGGCCTTAGCAAAGTTTCCAGTTGTAGAAACTTGCTTGGAGAAGTCTGGGACCCCCCTCCACAAGGGGGACTATTTGGGAGGCAGAAGGGAACCAGTGGGAGTGGACAGCGAGAACAAGAAAGCAAAGTTCACGACCTGGCGCATGTGAAATTGTCATCACGGAAGCCATTATTTTATACTTTAACATAAAAAGCTAAAAATACATCAGCAACACAAAACTTAAAAACTAAAAGGAGAGTCTTTTGTGAGACATGGGGGGAGGGTGGGGGGGGTCAGAGAAGACACTTGTCAGGATCTGGGGTATGGAGTACTGGAGGTTGTTCTGGGCACACATCTGCCAGCACCTTCGCTGCAAGTCCCATCTCTGTACCCTGTGTTCAGCAGTAATGGCGGGGTGGATGGGAGGGGGCTGAAGAGCCAGTGGGGGCCTCCTGGGAAGTCCTGGAGAGGGGACGGGAACGCCTGCTTAGAGGCTGATAGTCACATGTGCTTTGGGCTGCAAGGAAACCCAGCCTCAGCGGTATTGAAAAGCGTCACCGGTAATGCTGTTATATATAGCTTTCAACTTTAATAAGGTGTTGCAAAAGCTACGAAAATACATCTAACCCAAACCACATTTCACTGGAAGCTTGATCTCGAATCCCTTTCTACTGCTCCTGTGTGGTGCTCGGCGCTGCGGATAGAGCTGTTAAAACACAACGGCGAGCGGGTAATTGCGCATTATATGGCTTTTGTTTTCTCTTATGAAATATCGACATCCGAAAAGACGGTGGGATTACTGTGGCTGTGGCGCAGGAGGGCACTCCGAGGAGACCCAGAGGGAGGCTGTGGGGGGTGGGAATGAGGGCAGATGGCTGAGCAGGGGGTATCTGTCTGATTCTGGCTTTTTCTATCCAGGAACCTGGGGGCAATGCCCACAGCTCAGTGTCATGAAGAGGCTCTGGTTGACCGCTGAGGTTGGCAGAGAAGTTAAGTCCTGGCATAGCAGCACCCACCAGGATGGCAGAGCTGAATGCTCACTCAAGGGTGCAGTGGCTGAAGCATGTGTCTAAAAGCACCTTGGGGACATGAGGACCGACTCAGCCTGCCAAGAGCACTGGGATTATTTCCCGGGAAAAGCCGGGCCTTGGTCCATCCTGGGTTTCCCAGAGGGGTGTTGGTGAAGGACATATATGATGTCCTTTGCTCTGATGCTGGGGTTCCTGGCAGAAGTCAGGTCTGGGGAAGGTGGAGGCTCACAAAAGTCAACTTAGGGCACTTTGTTCCTTCCAAGTAATAACAACAATAAAATAATAATAGCTCCCCTTTATTGAGTGCCGAGTAGGCAGGTGCTTCACACGTGGTTTCTTACAACAGCCCTGGAAGGAAGGTATTGCCCACTTTCCAGATGGGGGACTAAGGCCAAATGAGAGACTCTCTGCTGTTTGTTATGTCTACAGCCTCTCCTTTTCCAAGGACCACGGGAAGGGAAGAACGTCAGGAAAGGACAAAGAAGGTCAGACAACTTGAAGGGGTCTGGTTTTGATTGCTTGTAGGGGGGAAGAGTAAGGGCCGGCCAAGAAGAGGTTATGAGTTGTCAGTGGACCAAAGGCCTATGAAGCAAGGGTCAGATTGCCTCAGGTAACCTGATGGCAGTTGCCAGTCATGTGGGTGGCCCCCTATATCTGCACAGGTGAATCACTTGCAGTGACGGGACCTTTAGGGTACCTCCTCTCAGCCATGCAGCATCGTGGGGTCTGCCATTGAGTTTGAGGGACGGCCTGTCTCTCTAGATGGATTACATTTGGTTTGTTCAGAAGGCATTTATGGCTTTATAAAGCTCTTAAATTGGCTCTTTCCCCCCTCAAAACATTTCTTCAAGCTTACAAGGCCAGTTTTAGAATAGCAATTACCAGCTCCAATATCCCCCAGCAAACTCACGCTGTGTTGTTGTATATAAACTGCTTGGGACATTTGTAATGCTGCCACACGGCCTATCTGCGGGCAGAAAGCCCTGGCTCTGCCTAAGAATGCTGCAGAGACCCTTTCTCAGCCCTAATTTATGGGCCACATAAAACTCTGTGAAGTTGCCCTGAATCTTTCTGAGGCAAAGTTGAGGATTTTTATCATTTCAAGCTGCTAATTTTTTCCATTTAAAGTCAGCCTTCTGTCCGTGCTGTGTGCATGTGTGCATACAAGTTGGCCACTTTAATTTATGTGCCTCTTTCTCTCTGGGTAATGCTTATAACTCACAAATGTGTGCATAATACACCCCTAGCCCTTCCTTAGTACAAGAGGCTCCGACACGTTCTGTGACTGTAGTAACCTACACCCCTCCCTGACACTCTTCAAGAAAAGGGGAGAAGAAATCTCGGTGTCAGGAGGGATAAGGGCTAGGAGCTCTGTGAACAGAGGCCCCGTGTCCTCACCCCATCAGGTGAGTCTCCGTGAGAAGCAGAAGCATGGGCCACAAGCACAGGAGGTTCTGAGCAGAGGACTGGAATGTAGGGCCTCAGCAGAACACATTCCACACATGCCACCTTGTGCAAACCCATGTAACCTTTCTAAGCCTCAGTTTCCCCACTTCCAGGATACAAGTGGGATTATAAAGTTCTCGCCAGGGAATTCTGAGTTGAAAGCATAGTGATGCTTTCAGAGGCCCTTCATGGGCTAAGGCAATGTCCGGCGACTGCTTGGAAGCTATTCCAAGCGCTCGACGGCTGGCCAGGCCCCCTAGGAAGGTGAATAGCCAAGAGCAATGTGATGTCTCAGGGCTTTCCAAAGTCAAACCAAATGCCTCTGCAGGAACACTGCCTGCCTGGTCTCTGCTGAGTTCTGAGCCCAGAGTTCTTGTGTAACACAGGCCTGGGAGCTCTACCCTCAGCCTCTCCTTTCCTACCAGGCCCCTCTGGACTCAGAGATTTCTTTTTTTAAATATTTTTTTCTTAATTTTTAAAATTATTATTATTTATTCAATTGTGCGTGTATGCGTGTGTGTGTGTGTGTGTGTGTGTGTGTGTGTGTGTGTAGAACCACGGGCAAATTCGGGAACCACCATGGACCACCTCCACCTCCTCCTTGTTTACTTTGCTCAGTAAACAGGCTCTGCCCTACCAGGGCCAGAAATGCAGGCCGCCCCCGCTTCTGCCCGGCATCTATACGTGGGGTCTAGGATCCGAACTCAGGACCTTCCGCCTACAAGACAGAGGCTTAACCCCTGAGCCACCTCTCCAGCTCCTGGACTCAGAGATTTCTGATCCTTCCATGAGAGCTCGTGAGCCCTTTTCCAAGCCAACTCCCACCCTTGCCTCTCCTCAGAAGCAATAACTCTCTCCTGGGCTTTGCTGATGCTTCCCACCTGGAAGGCAACCAAGTGTGTCTTTCCTGGGCCTCCTGAGAACTTGTGTTCAGCAGATCATGGTCAGATTCTCAGGCAGGGAGGTTTATAGGTCCCAGTCGCCCCTCTGTCCCCTCTGGAGGGTCTTTACTACTCAGCGTGGTCCTCGGCACAGGGGAACTCAGGCCTCTCACTCCCAGACTGCGATTATACTGGCTGACAGTAGAGGGATATTCAGCTTCCCCTGGGGTTTTGGAGAGCCCCTCAGTGAAAAGGACCCTAGTTCCAACACTCAATTCAATATCCCAGAGGTCTCTTCCCCCTTCTTTAACTGCTTGCTGCCGGAATGTTCCCATTTGGATGTTTCACAACTAATGCAAAACTCTAGGCGTTTAAGGCAGACTCCTTGAACACATTTGAAGGGAAAGATACAGTCATTTATTGAATAGCTACGTACAACATGCCAACCAGCTGCCAAGGTGCAGCGTATGCTCCAGGTAATTAAATTCTCACCCTAAATAGTCATAATCACTAGCATGTATTCAGCACTTACGTGCCAAGCACAGTTCTGAGCTCCTTACATGAATACCATCCATACCACGTGCCCGCAGAGGATAAAACAGAGGGATGGAGAAGTTAAGGAACCTGTCCAACATCACACAGCCGGGAATGTGAGAAGATGGGATTAACACAGGGAATTTGGTTTCCAGCCTGAACACTTGATCACTATGCAGGAAAAGTTGCTTTTCTAAGAAAGGTTTTATTATCACCCTGTTTTAATTTTATCCCATTAAAATTTACATTAGATATAAAATTACTCAGAAGGACTGAGTTATTTGCCTAGTGACGCAGAGCCAGAAAGAGGCAGTCAGAACTTGAACCCACGCCGATCTGCTCGAAGGCTCCCTCTTTCTTTTCACTGTGACTCTATCCTCTCACTTACTGGCTTCAGATAGGGTTTCCCTGCCTACTTCCAGTCCACAGTGTGTTAGGCAAGTGAGTGATACTGTACAGCTAAAATTTTTGAAGGTGAGGATGGTTTGGACGAGAGAGCACTGGGAGGCAGAAGGAGTGAGGACTTGCAAGGAAAGACATAGTCTGTTGCTGTAACCAGAGAGGAAGTAATTAATAAAAGATAGAGATGTGTTGCTTTAATTCTCGAGGCTTTAAGTCCAAGGTCAAGGGTGCCCCTGCTGTGTCATCTCCTGGCAGAAAGTGGAAAGTGAGAGAATCACTCCAGAAGAATAAGAAGTGGGTAGTTCTCATCCTTCACCAGGAGCCGACTCCTATGATAAAGGTATTAGTTCACGATCTAACCACCTCTCATAGCTCCTTGCCCCAAAACCGTTGCTTTGGGGCTTAAGTTTCTAACACATTCAAACCATCTCAGATAGTGAGACACAGATTAGGGTAGAGAGAATGGAGAAAAGGTTCCAAAGCTGTCCTGAAGCAACACTAGGATCTGGGAATTGGCCAAGTACTGGAAGTTTAGAGTGTGACCTCCAATCTGAAAACTCAGTGGTTAGACCTACTGTTTGTGACAACGAGAATGAAGTTCTTATTGGCCAAGAGCCTCGTTCTACAATGTGGAGTCCACAGTGCCTTGGATACACCCAGCAGAGAATTCCTGTTAGGAGGAGAGTAGGTGACACCTGACAGTCTCACCAGCCTCTGATTTGATTGTAATGCCAAGGCTCTTCATGTGTTTGGGTCACAGCCTCTTTGACAAATTGGTAGCATGATTAATTCTCCCAAAGGAATCATATGAACAAGTACAGCTGTTGGACAGTGCTCCAGTTGTGGAATCCCTAATACACAGTGGCTCCAGATCCAGAAAGGTGTGTTTAGGGCCTCTGTGTTGGCTCAGGGCTTCGAAACCCTACCACACTTAGGCATGGCACTTACTCTAGATAGGAAGCTGGGCAGGCTGTGTCCTGCCCAGGATTGATCTTGTTCCTGGATACTGGGCATTGGAATCTGTGCAACTTTCGCATCTAAGCATATGTTTGTAACAGTTATGAGTAGAATTGCCTTTGGACCTTCAGTCCCAGAGGAGGTCAGTTCCCCTGAGCCCCTGGATCCCTGTAATGTCCCACATCTGACCCTGAGGTATGTCCACTGTTCTCTCTGCCTCTCATTCTTCTGTTGAGGATTGGACTATGTATTGGTTTGGCCCTTGTTGCCTGAGAACTGTAGCTCTGGGTGGAGTCCGAGGCAGGACTTGAACTGTTGAGCTTCTTCTGAGGAACCCACCTTTCATCTCTGTATGCCAAATCCAAAATGGTAGACAGTGTCTCTGTCATGGGCTCTCCCAACGCCTTTATTGAAAGGCCAACCTGCATCATCTAACAGCCCCTCATGAGCAAATGAGAGTGGGAGGGGGACGATCTGAGAGTCAATGAAGCACACCTTGGTCAGAGCTCTCAGTCTCTTCTGTGACCCTGGGCAAGCTGCCTCACCTCTCTGGGCCTGAATTTCCCATCAGCACAACAAAGAAAGGCATCAGATCTGGTCGTGTCCACAGCTCCAAGTCCGTTCTAACACGATCTTGGGTACTTGGTGCAGATATGCAGCTTACCTGTAATGGCTGTAGAGAATAGAGTATCCCTGGTAGGGGTGAAAAGTTCTCCCTTCTTTTTTTAATCAGGGCGTGTCCCAACCTACATTGAGAAAAGGCCTTTGTATTAATGCTTGGTTTGAAGGTGTGAAGAAAGTATTTTTTCAAAATCATTGAATTTTACCTTTCCTAAGATCTGTGGCTACTTAAATTTAAATGGATTCAAATAAACTTACATTAAAAATTCAGCTCCTGAGTCTCACTAGCCATGTTTCATATGCCCAGTAGACATCTATCTGTCCACTCTAGAATGTGATGCCCCTGAGGGGTCCCGTGTCTCAGATCTTCCTTTGCGAGGAGGGTTGTGTTTGGAGTAGCTGAGTGATAATGCTTTGGGGATACTGTGGTCCTGTGTTATTCATTACATCTGAGATTGGGAGGGAGCTGACATCTCTCAATTCATTATAGCCTCAGTGACCTTTAGATTTACTTAATGACTATTCAGGCTTTGAAGGTAGGTGAGCAGCAAGCTCAAAGCCAGTCCTTGGTTCCTCCCACAAAGCTTTCAGATTCTCTCCACCAAGTTCTTGCAGCCGATGTTTAGAGCCCCAGTTCTCTATCTGAACCTCCACCTTACTGGGGCTCCATAGCTGCCTGAGAGGCAAACTGGTCCCTGTCTTTCTTGGCATCCTTAGCTACATACTAAAACTCTGCTGCTGGAAGAGTCTTATGCTGGGGACATGCTCCACATCACTCCCCTACCTGCCAGAGCAGCAGCAGGGCTCAGTTGAGAGTCCCCAAGGGACGATGCACAGCTCCAGGACCCTTGGTTGTAGCTACTGGTGGGACTTCTGGAAAGATGTCATGATAACCTCAGTACAACTCTTCTCTCTCTCTCCTTAAATTCTTTTTCCATTTTCACATGTAGAAAGTTCATGCCGATTACTTTCTTGCTGTTGCGACAAAATATCTGGCAGGAACAACTTAATGAGGAGAGGTTTATTTTGACTCCTGTTTTCAGAGAGTGTAGGCAGCCTGGCAGGGAACGCATGATGGCAGGAGTGATTCAGTCCGGGGCATTTCTTCACGCTTGGTGGGTCAGGGAGCAGACAGTTAAGACTGGGCTGTAACCTTTAATGGCTCCCAGTCGCCCACATCCACCAGGTAGACCCCTGCCCCAAAAGTTCGATCGCCTCCCAAGCAGAACCACCAGCAAGGGACCAAGTATTTAAACACACAAGGCTGTCTAGATTCAAACCACCACAGAGCTTCACTGGGCTCCCTTAATCCAGACCAGTGTCCTGAAAGCACTGTTCTTAGAGGAGGAATCACTCTCTTTCTCTGAGGTCCCGACTCCTCACTAGTTCCCAGGGTCCTGGTTTCTATGAACACTTTCTGATCTGTGAGCTAAGGCTAGGAATAAACAAATTGGTGTTTGATTATGTCTTGGTTGTCCCAGAGGAGGAAATAGGGGCTTCCTCTTGTTGTTTCTTTTGGGAATTCTGTTTGTGGATGGGAAGCAGGTTACAGACAGGTTGCTACCGCCACCCAGAACCTTCCACCACACAAGCTCTTGGGAATATCCTTGCCTTTCTGGGGTTGTACCCAATGAAATTAAAGTAAAGTCTTCCTCAGATATTGCTAGGGCGAGGAGAAGAGAGCAATCTCCCCCTATCCCAACATCCTGAGAACTCCCAGAAGATATGAACCTCATTCACGGGGGATAGAGACAGGAGAGAAAGCAAAGTTGTAAGGGGGAGAGAGTGGGGTGATAGGAATACAAGGGCTTTGTAGGAGGGCTCCTTGGTACCATATGATCTGTGGTCTCCATCCGTTTCTGAGCTGCAGCCTCTACCTATTTTTGAAGACGAGATTCTATCACCCGTGCGGCCGCCCATCTGACAGATTCCAGGGAAGAGATGCACAGCAACTAGAAAAGAGTTTTCTTCATCTTACACTGTCAGCAAAGTGCCAGAATCAGCCCTTCCCTCAAGCTTGCTGGAAACAGCCATGGGGACCAAATTCTTCCACCTCACTTCCTTGCAGCTTTTCTTCCAGAGCTCTGTCTTGGACTCTCCCCGGCTTCCTTCCAGCTCCTCCCGCTGTGTAGGCATTTCCCCCAAGAGCCAGTCTAGATTAGATTGAGCTCAGGGTTGGGGGAAGACTGTGTTGTGGGGGGTTGGGAGGAGTGGGCTCAGCTAGAGGGCTGGGGGTCATGAGCTGCCTTGTGGCTGCTCTGCGGGGTCTGGCAGAGCCCCAGCCTCTGGCTGTGACATACAGCCCCCTTCATGGAACCAGACAGAATTAAGCCTTTTGTTTCCTGTTTGCTAGGCCAGCTTAAAGAAAACACAGAGGGTCCTTAGGGCTGGGGCTCCCAACAAGACCGCCTTTGTATTCATTTAATTAATCAGTTAGCTGAGGGAAAGGAGAGGAGGGAAGTTCATGTTATAAATACATGTTTTTCTTTGGCTTTTTTCCCCCAAAAGACAGGGTCTGAATGGCATCCCCGAGAAAGCCCTCCCCCCCCACTCACCCTAGCTGTGCTGGGAGCCAGGCTGCAGCTGTGACCCTCCTTGCCCCAGTTCCCTCATGGTGCATCAGCCCTGATACCTGTGGGTCCTGGGTTAGATACTGAGGGAGTAGAGGGGTAGCTGCCAGCCTCTAAACCTGTCCCATGCTTCCCCCTCTGCAAACCTGCATCCTCCTCCTACAGTCTCCATGAATGAGGTGCCTGCATGTACTGCCACATGGGAGCCGCAGTCTGTCCCCCAAGATGCCTGAGCAGTCTGCAGGTGTGCTGGGAAGGGAGAAGTCCACACAATCCTGGGCATCTCTCAGATTACCCCACTACCACTCCCCCACTACTAACCCAGGGAGTACTGAGCGCAGCGTGACATTCTCTGTTTTGCCCTTCCAACCCCAGCCTTCTGGATTCAGGGAAGGACAGCGAGAGCCCGAGCTCTCTGGGAAGGTGTGTTCAGGGATGGAGGAGCAAGCCTTGGGCAGCTATCCTCATCAACTCCACAGAGAATGTTTAAAAATCTCCCTCGGTGTTATTATTTAAACAGAAATATTTTAAAACATTGGCTTCTTTCTTTTTCTTTTTCTTTCTCTCTTTCTTTCTTTTTTCTCTCTCTCTTTCTTTCTTTCTCTCTCTCCTTCCTTCCTTCTTTTTGGAATGGGTGACCTCAGACTCTAAGTTCTTCATGCTCGGCTGCCAGGTGTTTTCAGAGTTAAAAAAAAAAAAGCAAACCCTTTCAGTATGAGGTAAAGTATTTGCAGTCTGTAAATATATGGTCCCTGTAATGGAATTTCACTGTGGTAAAATTTTCCTTCTATGTTCTTCATTTCAAGTCCTAGTTGAAATGCTCTAGCATTGGTTGACCATGCCTCCAGCGCTCCTGAATATGCTGCCTAGAAAATCCCCCAGACAAAGCTGGCAGGTGGGGGCCCCCAAGCTGGGGTCTCTTCCCTGGACTCTAGATACGGATTCAATTTATTTTGTCTGGTCAGCTGCAGAAGGCTGGCTGCCCAGGCCCTTCAGGAAATGGGAAGACTTTGGAGGCCAGGCAACTTGCAGAGCTTGTAGAACATTCTGTTGGATCAGACAGCCAGACCTCCGTTGTCTCTTTTCCCCCTCGGTCACTGTGAGCATCCCACAGTTTTAAAACACATCCCAGTGGTCTTCTTCTCCCTCCAGGGGTCCTTAGGAACACAATCAAGTTAGGCTGATGCCTATAATCCCAACAGAAATAGAAGCAGAAGCAGGGGGATTGCCGTAAATTCAAGGCTAGTCTTAGATGCAGAGTAAGACCTTACGTTTTGGAAGAAAAAGGCAGGTTGAGACCTTTTCCTCCCGCTACTCAATCTAATACATTGTGTATCTGAGCAGTACTCGTTCAGTGCACCCAATCCCCCAAGCAATGAGTAGACTCAGGGCTGCAGAATCATCTCTGGTGTGATCTTGAGTCAATCCTTTTCTTCCCTGGCTTCAGTTCCCCGAGACAGGGCTTCTCCTGCGCATCTGAGCGTCCTCCTGTGTTCAGGGAATGGGCTACAGGTTCTGGATCGAAGATCTAGGCTGTCTTTGGCTTGGCACTCTTTGGCTTGGAATTGTCTTTACCAGAGACAGGGGGTCGGTGGGTAGAGAGGTCAGATCCTAGAGAATTAAGTCTATTTTTGGAGTCTTCTGGATACTAAAATCATGGACTGAGAAGAATCCCAGTGACTCAACATAGGAAGAGAAGCGTCAGTCTTTCTTGAGAAGAGGGAGTGTGCCCCAAAGCATGATGGCCCGTGGAGAAGACGTGCTCGTGTTTTAGGGATTTAGATCTCCAGGGGTGTGGGGTGTGGGGTGTGGGAGAATCCCACCAAAGCTGTGTTTCTGGATATTAATGTTCAAACGAGTTACATGTGCATCTTGTTAAAACACTGATATATTCATTGACTTTTTGTTCTTAAGAGACTCTGGGCATGTGGATGTTGCTAGCGTGTGAACCACACCATGAATCCTACTTGCCCACAGCAGTTGTTAATCTTTAGAAGACAGGGTTGCTTCTGATTGCTTTAGTATCCCAGCATAGTGCCAGGCACAGAGTCTGTTAGTTTCATGTTCATTGCACATTTGATTTGTATACTCCAGAAAAGAGCACATTAGAAGATGGTCAATGTATATTTTAGATGTGAATATGTTTTAAGCATGGACTTTTTACTTTTTTTTTAAGTTCTAGGGATGGAATCTAGGGCCTTGCACATACTAAACTAGTGTTCTATAGCTAACTTACATCGCTAGTCCTTGTTTTTTTGTTTTTGTTTTTTAATTAGTCTTACTATGTAGCTCAGGCTGGACTTAAACTGTGATCTTCCTGACCCTTAAATATGCTGAGATTATACCTGGCATTGATGTTTATATTTGTATTCCTTCCATCTATTCTGCTTCTCTGTCCCAATATATGGCTGGCACACAGTGGGGCTGGATGGTTTTTATTTGTGATAAAAGTGTTTTGTTAACCATGAAGTCCCCTCCAGGAAGGCTAGAAGAGAAGCCTTTGGAATCCCCAAGTCTGAGCATGTGACCTCGTTATGTGCTCCTTATTGTGCATTGTGGTCTTCAGTGTTAGGTAGGCCAAGTTGGTGGCTTCTTGATGGAAGGCTGAGAGAGGCTTGGGGTACACTTAGAGATGTCTGTTTCTGAATCCAGAATTGTAACTCTGTGTTTTACTATATCTAAGAAATAATTCACCCCAAAGCTATGTATAACTCTCATTTGGGGAGAGAGAGTAGGTCTCACCCACACATATCACATACTCTGAACTCCACATAGCTCTCTAAGCAGCCTCTATTCTAAATCTGCAACCGTTCCCTCCTCTCTATCCCATGTGCAGATGCATATATATCAGGGTCCAATTGCCTCATGCAACTAAATCATCATGTGCTTATTAGGCACATGTTCAAGGCACTTAGGAAGGTGAAAATAGAGTTGAAGTCTAGTCCCTAACTTCCATCCTGGAGGAATCTGTCTTCTCACTGGGGGAGCAGATTGTGAAAAATATTAATGCACAAGGTAAATAATAATGAAGATTACAGTGCACGAGATGTCATACAATGGAACAAAATTAATTATTTACTAAATGAGTGGCACAGACTCTATGTGTTGAGGGAATTCCTGGAAGAAAGAGATGCTGTGCACTGGGGTCAGAGGTTGTGGGGAGGTGGAGGCTGTGGAAGTAGATGGAACTCAGCTTAGCCCAGCCTGTATTTATGGAGCATTTAATGTGTTGTGGGGTCAGCAGCCATGTTTCAAGTGGTCAGACAAGAATGATAATTATGGAAATGGAATTTGAGTAGGATTCAGTCTTTCAAAAGTTTAGTGAGGCCTGGAGAGATAGCTCAGGGGGTTAAGACTCTGCTTCACAAGCAGAAGGTCCTGAGTTTGGATCCCAGGTCCCATGTAAAAATGCCAGGCAGAAATAGGTGGCAGCCTGTATTTCTGGTCCTTGTGGGCAGAGCTTGGGAGACTTTAGAGCAAAGCAAAGAGGAGGAGGTGCAATCAAGATGATTCCCAAAGTCATTCATGGGCCTCCACAGGCACACACACAGTGATACACACACACACACACACACCACGCTATAATGGATAGGTACAATATAGGCTGCAGGATCAGAGCCCAGGTGGAGTCAAACTTGAGAAGAAACATTCTGCCTTTGAGATGAAAGGAAAGGAGAGGTTGAAGATCTGGTACATTGAGGAAAAGGGGAAGGAAATTCAGAAGAACATTTACAAGTGACATGCCACAAACAGTGATGAAGAGGGGTTAACTAGAGGATGAAAAAGAGGCCAGGTGGGCTGTGGGTTCCTATATCAAGACAAAAGACATTGGCTGAGTTACCTTTGTTGTAGATAAATAATAAGGCAAAAGAGCCCCTCTCTTGTAGGCCCTGAAAATAGGTCTTGCAGCTGGAAGGGAGCTGCATCCTGTGTCGTCTGGATGTCATATCTTGTGTCTGTCTTTATCCTTCCCTTCACCTCTACTTGATTTCCACTTAAGATCTGGACTGTCGTGACTTTCATTTTAGTCCTGACCTCGGCAGAAGAGCAGTGTGTTTCCACGTCTTAGTAACTACTCAAGGGTAGAGCAGGTTCAGTGCGGACGTTGACCACACTTACTGTGTAGCAAGGATGTGGTGCAGGCCAAAGAGGTGGATCCTGGATGGAGGGATAGACCTTGGATGGGCCAACTCAACATTCTGCCAGTCTCCAGCTGTGGAGTGGAGGGGCAGCTTCTGTTACAGAAGGATGACCCCAGGAGGCAACCTTTCCCTCTGAATCCTTTGATCCGGGAATCCCGGAAAGTCTACCTCAAGGGCCCTGTGAAACTTCTGAGTGACTTATTGACAGTTCTGAATTTTGTTCTTTGTGTGTATGAGGGGGTGTCTGGCTAAACCCAAAGCCACAGTTGATTGGAATTCCAAGAATCTGCCCTTCTTGCTTTAGGCAGGTCATATTGCCCTTAAGGAAGGAGCCCACGCTGATCTTGTTCTGAAGCCAAAGTTTGTATCTGAGGTTCGGGAAGACAGTAATTCCTGCCTCTGCGCTGTTTGCTGTTCAGACCGGTGGTGCCTCTCAGTGGTAGCCCACTGCCTTAGTCACATTGCTGCCTGTGGGGAGATGACCAGGGTGCGCTCCTAGGTGGGCTCTTGGGAGTCTATAGAGAATGTGGTAGTCTATAGAGAATGATCGACTACTCCCATCTGCTTGTGATAGAGGAGTTTTCAAGGACAGAAAGGCCCAGATAAACCAGCATGAGTTGACCACCTCTTCCTGATTTGTAGACAAAGTTCAGGGTCCAGGATTTCCACATTCCCCCAGACACGGGCTGTGTTTTCTCCTGAATGATGCACTGTATGCGGAGGTAAAAGTGGAGTGTGATGCCGCCTTGTTGTATAGGAGAAGTGCTCAGGATTGGCAGGCCTGGGTCAGATTTCTGGATCACTTCTAAGGTATGCAAGTTGGGATAACCAGCTTTGTATTTATGAGTCTGTTTCCTTACCTATAAGGAGTACAGTATCCATCTTACAAAGTCACGATGAACAATAAATACGACGGTGCCATTAGACAGATGCTCTGCCAGCTCAAGGCCTGGGAGGAGACAGTTGTCATTAGCTTTCCTGGTCTCTCCCCATTCTTCTGATGCTGGGATGACACTGATTTCAAAGATGGAGAAGACAAAGCTGACCAGCAGGAAGAGTTTACTTTGGGTCAGAATGACAGTCTGAATCAGAAACCAGGAATAGATTCCTTGCTCTTCACTGTACCTTCTACTTTGCCAAGGAGAGGGTTCCTCCATCTAGAAAGTTTCCTACCTAAGAGGGAAGGGGCCGTTTTCATGTATGTGTTCATTTAATCGATAACTATTGCTGAGTCCTACTGTGTGCCAGGCACTGCTCCAGATCCTGGGGGTGCAAGGTCGATAAAACACGTGAGCATTCAACACGCATGAAGCTTATGTTTTGGAAGGACATACGCTATGCCATGCTGTGTCAAGTAGTAAAAATTACTTGGGTGGGGACATAAAGAAGGCTAAGATGACAGAGTAGCTGCGTGGGTACCATTCCACAGAGGGTGTGGTCAGACCCCTTTCAGAGGCCAACATGAAGCTGAACCTGGAAGAGGGCTGCCAGTGGCTGCAGCTCAGGCCCAGCTGCCTGGTGGAGTCAGCTGCTCCAGAGAGCCAGCCAAGCCCTGATTTAGGCTGAAGGAGGAGATGGGATGCAGCTGTTTGTATCAGCTGTCCTTCCATTATGCTGAACCCTGTGCTGGTCTGAGGCTGGGAAAGGGGTGGAAGTCAAGCTAGAGTCCATTCCAGAGGTCAGAGTGCAGATGGAAATGATATAAATGAGCTGCCCTGTCTATCGAGACCTTGCGCACGCCAGGGGACTGGGCACAGTGTACTTCGTTTCTTCCATGGCTCCATTTCTTTGCCATTGCCTCTTCCTTTAAGAAAAAAAATACAGTTCTGTTTGGATTGCATGCTAAATGATTTATGAGCATTATTCTTCACCCTCAGTTCTACCTGTAGGAACTCCAGCCTTTGTAATCCTGTTCATGTTGATTAAGTACATTCGAAAGCAAGAGGAGACTGCAATGGTTTACAATATAGATTTGGTTTCCCTGGGCTCGAGAGGGCTTCTCTTTTGAGAGAGTAGGTGAAACAGGCAAGTCATCCAGATGTGGAACAGGAGGTCAGACAGGGCTTTTATTCTGGAGCCCATGTTGTAGACTTGAGATCCTGTCATCTCTGGGCAGAGGTGCCTTGAGGGTCGCCTTTCTGGTTCCCTTTTGTCCTCCCCTTGTTCTTGTCTAGCTGGTACTGTCCCTGGCTTGGTCCTGGCAGGTCAACACTGGTCAGGAGGAGCAGGAGGGTATTTGTAAAAGATCTGTCAGGGCTGGACAGGGGATGTAGAAAGAGTAAGGCGGAGGGACATCATCATCATCTTCACGTTTCTAGGGTTATGGATGGTGTGTGGAGAGGAAGCACGGTCCGTGGAACTAGTTCCCAATCCGAAGGTCTTCTTGGTCCTACAGCAGACATACTAGGCATAAGCTCAAAGACCTTTCTCAGTTTCTCTCCATTTCTGTCTTTTTCTGCATGATGGAGATCTTGCTGATAGATGGACAATTAAAGGGTGTAAACTTAAAACTTAGCTCAAGTAACCTAGCAAGTAGACTTCAATTGGTTGCAGACTTCAATAAATCCTCCATGCTTATCTCTAGCACTCCAGTCCGTCCAAGGCTCCTTCCCACAGAGGTTCAGGTCAAAGATAAAACGAGACCATGTTCAGGGAACACGGAGTCTAGCTGTGAACCTGTGACTCTCTTCACTGCCCCCGCCCCCAAACTCTGACTTCAGTATCCAGTCTTGCAAATAAGTTTCTAAAGTTTGATTTTCTCCTGTCTTTAAAATTCTGCCATCCTTTGTGAATTCCCTTCATTCCTCACACCCACCAACTACCTACGCCTACCTCTTCAGGGAACCATGAGGCTCCTCTTAAAGCAGACATTAGATATTAGACAAGGCCAGGCTCTTGTCTGTCTTCCTGTCCACCTATTAGGTGACTTTGATAAAGTCACATCATGCCTCTGGCTGTCAGCAAGTTTGAAAAAAGGCTTTGTGAATTGCAAATGCTGGTTGTCTCTGCAGAAAGTTAAAATAATCCGTACAAAGTAAACATTTGTGCTAGGGGACAGGCTGGTAAAGTGCTTATACAGAGTTAGATCCCTGGAGCCTGTATATATAAAAAAAAGTACAATAAGGTTGTATGTGGTTGTAATTGCAGAGTGGGAAGGCAGGGATAGGTGGCTCCCTGGGACCAACTGTCCAGCCAGCCTAGCCTCCTCGGCAAACCTCAAGCCAATGAGAGATCTTATCTCAAAAAACAGGGATGACTCCTGAGAAACAATACCCAAGGTTGCTTTCTGGCCTCCAAATGCAAGTGCCTGTATACCCCCAACATTGCACCTGCAGACAGACAGACAGACAGACAGACAGACACACTTACACATCCACACCATATCCACACACACAACATACACAACACATGCACACATATAAAACATGCACACACACGATCATATAAAATACAAATACTTAAAATCTTGCCATGTGGCTATATGTAGCCTAGGGAAGGGTTTGATGGTACACTCTGAGGAAGAGCCCAAAACCATTTGCATGGAAACAGAGAAAAGGACCAAAGGTGTTAAGGACTTGAGGCAGAAAGGCCTTGGCTTTGTGTGTGTGTGTGGGGGGGGGTGTCTTCCTTCCTCAAACCAACCTGGAAATGGTGTTGAGTCCACTGAAGCCAATGACAAACTGAGACCTAAGGGGTTAAATCACTTGCCAAAGATCATCAAGCTAGTGGGTCTGAAGGTAAAATGTCTCACTAGAGGATGAAGAATCTCAGTGACTCAGCTCCACGGAGCACTCACATCCATGCAGCGTTATCCTGCCAGAAGCTGCAGCTTCCGGGAGATGCTGTGGCGCTGGAAGCAATGGTGGCTTCAGCACACAGCCACCTTCTAAGGTGACCCATGCTTTGGACCCGTTATAGTAATTGCTCAGAGTCGTTTCTGTTGTGCGCCAGGCTCTCTCTTGGAGTGTGTGTGTGCGCGAACAGATTTCAGCTCAACTTTTGCTTGGGTGGGCCCCTCCTGCCCACCAGTCGAATCCTGCTCTGAGGGATAGCCTCGGAGACCTTTCTGTTGCTGTCTGAGCCCCTAGGTAATATCCCTGGCTTGAAGGATGGAGGTTCCCCTATTCCTGGCCGGCACTGGGCATGGAGTCCTTCCATGCATGCCCCCTTACCCTCCCCCAATTCTTTCTCTTTCTTTCCCCCCACCTTGTTTGTCCACTCCAAGAGCTCCCTCTCTGTGGGGCAGTTCAAAGGGCCTTTTGAGGGGGAAGCGGGCGGCCTATGGGCCTGGGAGGAGAGATAAAGGCGAGTGATCCCCCAGGGCCATGGGGTCAGGGGCTGTGTATCTGGTGACTTCTGAATGTAAGCTCCAACAAAGAGAAATCTGTAGCCGTAGAGCCTCCGAGAAGGAAAGAAAATCTCCATGAAAACAAACTTCTGTTGGAACCCTTCTCCTTTCGTTTTGGCAGCTGCTGCCGAGTCCTGGGAGGGGAAGACCGTGTCTTCCGGAGGAGCAGGGAGGCCCCCAGATTGTCCAAATATCAGCTTGCTCTGAGAGGACTGTTTTCCTCCCTGCAGGAAGCTGGGTTTGGGAGCCAGCTTAGGAATCTCTGGTTTTCTAATCAGGGCTGGAGTAAGAAAGAGAGAAGTTGGGGACCCTGGGAGCAGCTCTTGGGCCTTGAGTTAGGAGTCAGGGGGACACAGGGCTGTGTGAATACTTGCTCCTTCACTCTGCTGATTCCAAGAGCCCTTCCAACTTTGCTTTTCTCGCCCATGAAATGGACAGAGTTGCCTAGGTTTGTTCAGAGAGAAACACAGAGCCACTTCCTTTGGCCTGTAATGATGGCGAGGAGAAAGTGCAGCAGAACGTCTTTAGAGGCTCTGTGAGGCCCCGGCAGGCTTGGACCATAATTTCTTGCTCTTCTTCTTAGAGCTGGGTAGTCACATACTATGCTCAGTGCTTTAGTTCCTGTCTTGTTTCACCAACTTCAAAGAACTGGGGTGGGAAGAGAAGGGGTCTGGCTTGGTCTTCACTGCTGAGGGTCGTGGACTAGTAACAGAGCCAGGCTGCTTTGGCGCATGGCTGGTCTGAGCTGCAGGCCACTATTAGAGGGAGTTTCTAGGCGAGGCTTCCTCCCATGGATTCTGTCCCTGCATTGTCTCCCTTTAGACTAGTCTGGCGACACTGGCCCCTCATGAGGCTGGAAGAATGCAGAGAATTGAGCCTCTCTCCCCAGATGCTGAAAATGGTATTTAATAAGTCTGAGGTATTTTCTACCCAGAGCTAAGGGAAATGTAAGAATTCGCATGTTCCTTTTGTCCTACTTACAAGGAAAGTCCTGGTCGGTGCCGCTGCCTCACAGAGTTCAGGGGACTGGGGAGCAGTGTGTGGCCGGAAGCCAGATAGCGCTGGACTGTGGTTTTCAGTCTGCTTCTAACAGGCTGTGTGACTGTGGGCAAGGGCTGTTCCTCTCTGATCTTCTATTTCTCTTACCTCAGACTGTGTAGGATGAGATAAGTCATTCTTGCCTCTGCAGAAGAGGAATAGAGATCAACTCAGGAGCTGTCCTGCTGGGTGGAGGGAGCCTAGTGTCTCGAAGGGAGGCTGGCACGCAAGCCTACCTCTTCTTCTCCACTTCACGTCACCACATCTCTTCTTGCTGGGCAACTAGGAATGCTGATGTTTCTCTTCTTCCACATGAGCTCTTGAAGGCAGGAGTGTGTTCTGGACCTCCAAGAAAACGGAGCGACAGCATGACAGAAGCCCCTTTCTAGGGAGTTTTCTTTTTGACCACAGAGGGACTAGATTGGGAAAGGCATTTCCTGGAAAGCCTGACTGATTTAGCCAAGGTCCCCTCTCCTCTTCCCTCTTTAACAGCCCCTTCTGCAGGACTGCATCAGTCATGAGCTAATGACAGAGCTACTGCTTGTCATGTGGCTATTCTGAACTGCAGGCAACTGTTAGAGACAGTTAATAGGTGAGGACTCCTCTGCTGACCACATGCAGAGTTCACATGGGGCATGTCCAGGCTCAGCTGGCCTGGACGAGTGAGTGCTCGGAAGGAGGCAGTGCAAGCAATCTCCCCTCCCCCTCACAGCCACACATACAGAGCTACACAAGGTTCAGGCACGCACACTACACACATGCACAGCTCCACAAGTTACATGCAGACACACAGATCTAGAACAGCATATGCACACAGCTGTCACACACACAAGAGTCACACAGATAGGTGTACTTTTGCATCCTAAAGCAATAGCACAGGAGAGAAACCTGCATTCTTGTGTGTGTGTGCGAGAGAGAGAGAGAGAGAGAGAGAGAGAGAGAGAGAGCTCACAGCTGTGTGTGCATATGCTGTTTTAGATCTGTATGTCTGCATGTAACTTGTGGAGCTGTGCATATAGGTGTTCCTTTGGGCTAGTGGAAGAGTCAGGATTTGAACCTAATTCTACCAGACTTTCCTACCTGCATTCCTTCCTGTCTCGTGTACCTTCCATACTGCATGGTTTGAGGGCTGGCTTGCAAATCCAGCTTCTGCTCACTGCTCCTAAAATAGGCTAAGGTGACAAGGAATGAGTGGAAGCCGGGAGAGCCAGGAGTAGAGAGGGGCAAATGGAAGCGTGAACAGAGAAGCTCCTATAAAATGTTTTTCTTGGGGCAGGGAGCACGGCTCAGTGGTACAGCATGGGCTTTGCAGTACAAGGTCCTAGGGTGGAGCTCCATTCCTGTAAGACAGTAAAGGTTTCTCCCCTGCTTGAGTTATGATGTTCAAGGTCAGGATGTGGCGGGAGTTGAATGGCATCCACAAGAGCCTAGGTTCTTCTGCTCGATGTGAGAGGTGTCTTCAGACTAGCTTTCCTCTGGGTAATAAGATTGGGGTAGCATCTGAGGTAGTCTGTATAGCATGCACACGTACCTGCACACATGTGAACTGCAAAAAAGAAATTAATTAAGATAATCTGCAAATTAACCTACCATTTCATGTGGTGGAGTAGACTCTAGAGATATACTTACACATCTGTGAAATGACACATGTATAGATGATGAATTCAATCCAATGTCCATTAATTGGGGATCAATTAAGCTGCTAAATATCCTGCCCAAGGAATACTAACCATCGGAAAGAGAAAGGAAGAAGTTTTTTTAGAAATCACGTAAAGATTTCTAAAAGATATATTATGTGTAAAAAAAACCCACCAAAACAGGGTGTACATATAGAGAAAAGAAAACATATTTCCATTTGTTTGGATAGGTGGCAGATAGAAAGGAGAGACATATTTCATACCTTTTATAATTTTGATTCTTGGATCAAACATATATATATATATATATATATATATATATATATATATATATATTACAAAACAAAACCACTGCATGTTCCATAAAACATCTGGAGCTGAATTCTGCCAAGATCTGCTGATTTACAGTCCCTCGACTCAGAATGAAGCAGTAGTCATGGAGATGGAAGGAGATAGATTTGAGAAATATTTGGACTGCTTAGGTGTGGGGAAAGAGTGCGCACACAGAGGCATGGTTGGCTACCAAGGTGTCATTTGGTAGAAGTCAGGCTGGATCCGAAATAGAAAGAATGGAGAGAAGCCTGCTGGGGAGCAGGACCATTAGCCCCGAGGCTCCCAGGCCCTGTCACTCAGCCAGCTCTTCAGTCATTCCGTCCCCTGTCTCGACCCTGCTCCATTTCTGCATCCGTCCCTGGAAATGGTACATTCCGCCAAAGCTTCACCTTTGCCAAATTCTGACCTACTGCAGGTTATGGGCTTGAGGGCAAACAGGGCTCTCTCTTGTTAGATCAGCCCCTCAGGTCTAAATCCCAAGGAACTGTTGAGTCTGCAGGTGGTTTTGGGCAGCTTTCCCAGCTGGGGTCTTATAGAGTACAGAGGTACTTGCAGCATATGAAGACTAGGGATGAGGAAGAGGCCCAAGCAGTGAACATGACAGCAGAAACCAGTGGTCCCGTCTGGGTTGGCATGTGCAAGAGAGGTCAGGATGTGGCGATTCTGCTGGAGAGGACTCCAGAAGGGACCGTGAGCCCGGGTTGGGTCATCCCAGGACCCGAGGGCCTGTGTTCTCCCAGGATTCATATTCACTCAAGGACGTCATGGCAATGAAGGCAGAGGGAGGAGTGGGTGAGGGGGACACCAGGCACATGAATATGTGGTATGTGGCACTCCTGTGACAAGTGTGGTAGGATGGGCTTGGTGAACCCCCTTGGCGAGCTAGCAGCTCCATCTCTTAAGGTGGGCTAGGATGGAAAATAGACTGGACAGCTTGTGGCCACACTGTTAGACGATGGGGGTTTTATGAGCCGGCATGTGAAACATGGCCACACTCTTGCTTTTGGTTGTAGATGGAAAGGATTTGAAGACAATTAATAAATCATTTAGTGTCCTGAGTTTAAGTAACTTATTATTATGGGTTGCATATATTTATTCTGCTTCACTGAGCAACCTTGGCACATTTCCTCTGACTATCACACAATTTGTATGCAGTTTGTTTCAGAAGGTTTTTTTTAATGCATCTATAAATTATTAACCTGCATTCTTCAGGACAGATTGCGGGAATCCCATCCCCTCCTCCACCATCCCCTATGAGTTTTGCAAAAACTTCCTGTCCTCCAACGATAGCAGGGCTATGACCATGCCCGCTGTCTGAGGGACAGGAGGCCTGAGGAGTGACTGACTGTCTCCCTGGGGGGCCTTAACAATGGTATGGAGATGAACACAGACATTAGAAAGATGATGCAGCAGATAAAGGCACCTCGTAGAGTCCACATGGTGCAAGGAGAGAACTGAGTTCCAAAAGCTGTTGCCTGACCTCCACAGAGCACCATTATGAAACACTCTCTCTCTCTCTCTTTCTCATTCTTTCCCTCTCACCTCCCTTTCCCTCTTCCTTTTCCAGTATCTCAAATAAATAGAGACAGAGACACAGAGAGACACAGAGAGAGAACAGATACAGACTTGGGGTACTTGGCTAGCTCCTGAAGAGGAACCATGGATATAAATTCTACGCTTCAAAACTGTGCCAAAACTAAAGAAATGTGGGGTCAGGCAGAGTCCGTTCTCAGTAAAACTGGGAACCCGGTTAATGTGGGAGCCCCGAACATTTCAGACACTGATGGCCCCAACTGCTCACTACACAGATGAGGATGCCGAGCTCACAGTCGCTGGCAACTTGCCCCCAGCCTGCCCTCAGCCCTTCACGCCCAGCTCTCTTAATCTCTCCCAGCTGTGATTTTTCACCCACGCCTCCTGTCTGCCTTTCTCTAAGATGGACGGGGAAGAGTAGTATCTCCATATGTTTTTCAGGCCCGAGACTATTGTGGTGATTTTCTTAGTAAAGCAGTTGGAAGGTGTTGGTACTGTGACACACACACACACACACACACACACACACACACACACACACACATATATATATATATATTTAGTGGGATCCTAGGTTACTATAGCCCCTTCTCATGAAAATCTGAGGTTCCAATGGCCCGAGCTAGAGGATAGCCTGATGCGTTTGTCCTCCTCCTTCCAAGCTTCTGTGGAACTCTCCTTTGCGAAAGATGCTTCTGGTGTCTGTGTGCATGCTACAGAAACATCAGAAAGCCCCAAGACACCCCTGCGTTCATTCCTCCCCACCTTATTTAGGTGACCTGAGATAATCTGTTGGGCGAATGAGTAAACCAGCTAGACATAGCTACAAACAACTTTAGAGGACACAGTCGACCTGGAGGAAGACTCCAGCTCTGCAGGACTATTAAAGAAGATAGACTTATGTGGGCTTTCTATCAGCTAAAGGTTTGTTTCTTAAAGTACTGGGAAGATGTTTTACACATTGTGAATGGACTTTCCTATCTTTCTAAGCCAATGATCTTGAACATGACTAATCCCTGAGGATGACTCACTAAGTTTCTCCCTTGGTCTTTCCTAGCCCTCCAGACCCCTCTGGGTAGGTTTGCCTTTGGAAAAGCCCACGCCCCTCCTCTTTTATGACTGCTAATCAAAGGCGGCTGGAGCTACCTGGTTGAACTGTGGCAAAACCAGACTAAATTACACATAAGTAAGACTCAAGAGTGTCCCTTCCGGGTAAGGTTCATAAACTTGAGTTTGTGACATGTATTTTGAGCACTGAGAGTTTTTTTGTTTTTAAATTGCTCCCTTCCCAGCACTTTCATTCAAGGTTGACAAGGCCAGCTTTTTTGTCACAGAAACCATGATGTATCTGCTGGCAGGTTGTGAGTAAAAGCTATAGCTTTGGTATAGACCCTCCGTCTGCTGCTTTTCTTTCAAGAGGGTCACATTGAAAGATCTCTGATTTAGGTACTTTAAGCCATAAGAAGGCAATTTAACTGCGAGAAGGGCCTCTTGTTTGCCGCCCAGCTAGAAGGCAGCTGTGCTCTATGTGACCGCTCACCGCCTCTTCCCCTCTGCCCCTGGAGGGTGCTAACTCTTCCCTTTGCTGCAAACACAGCTTCCTTTGTATCTTCTCTTGAAGGGTACCTCACACCGACCTTTCTGCAGCCTGCAGAGGGGCCTTCTGAGCAAACCTTATGCCCAGAGGGCCTGCAGTCCTCCACATGTGGGCAGAGTCGCTGGGCCAGCTCCTGCTGCTTCTGCCACCTGCAAGCTCTTTGGCTGGCAGATGCCAGGTGGAGACAGTCAGCCGCGCAGAAGAGATTGTTCTGGGTAGTTACTGCTAGCAAGGGACTGCATTCTATCTCCCCACCATCAGAATAATCTGTCCTCCGCTGGAGGCATCTCAGAGGAGCAATGAGCAGGTGAGGCTTGGCAGATGGCACTGCAGCCGGGGCGGCTCAGGGCTGGAGGGTGGAGCCAAGGTCCCATGTCGGTTCAGGAGGCTTTGCCTCCGTGACTTCTGGCCCTGCCTCAGCGCCCAGCAGCCTGTGCTGTGAACCTGAAAAACCTCCATATCTCTCCCCTGTTCATGGCCAAATGGGGTCTCCTTAGGAAAGGCACACGATTTTTCCTACTCCGTTTGCTCTCAGATTGGTGTTATACCCTGGAGCCAAATTAGTGGCTAAGAACAATTGGAAACAAATGCTCTTTAGCTTCCCACTGTGATCCGGGGATCCAGGTGGGGACACAAACCTGAAAACAGGGTTGCTTTCTCTCCTGAACCTCCTTTGTGTGGAGAGTCAGCCTCCCAGAACCACTAGTCCCTGTCACCAGGCAGCACTGAGCACATCTGTGGAACCCCAGCCCAGCAATCAGTCGGGAGCCCAGCCCAGTTATTTATGGAACAATATTCAGAGACAGCCCCAGGAAAGAGGGAATGGGAGGGCCTCGATGCTGTATGGGGAAGCCGTTGCTGGTCTTCTGCTAGGATGCTACCCATGGGTCGTTTGGGGTATCTTCTGACGCTCCGTGGCAGTCACCTTCTCTGAGATTAGCAGGATTTCTGGATCAGTGTGGACTCAATGCCCCCAATTCTCTTTCTTCTAGTACTGTTCTGAGAAAGGAGGTGAAGTCACTGTCCCCCGCTCACTCCTCCACCTAGTTACTCTTTGGAGTACCAGCTTCAAAGAGACAAGACATTCTGGAACCTAGGGAAGTTTGGAGGACCTGCTGTGGTCCCTACATAGCTGCAGGGTTTTTCTCAACTATTTAGGCATGTCTGGCCTGTTGACATAGCAACGCAATGTTGTCATCTACAAAGCTCACCCCGAGGACCGCAATCCCCAACTTAGTAAAAAGGTCTGACGCTCACAGCACATTTTGTATATGAATGAATGAATTCCTGACCTGGCTTCCCATCCTGGATTCCTTGAACAAATGTTGCATGTCCACTCCTACCCACCTCATGTCTTAAATGTGAAATGGAAAGGAGATGTGTCTTCATATTTGCTGTTTGGTTTTCCAGTGCTTATGAGCAGGGTCTCTATATGTAGGCCAGGGCGGTTTGGCGTTCTCAGCAATACTTCCGCTATTACAGGTGTATGCCACTAAGCCCAATCATGCCCTGTTCTAACTCTGGCTCGTGCTCTGAGCCAGCTCCTGAGTTATTGGACACTACCTCCTGTGGCGACTATACTCTCTGGCCGGGTGACCCTGGTGTAGTCCTCATTCCGTTCTGGGCCTTACTATTTGGTGGCAAAATGCTATTCTCTGCCTGTGTCATTTCCCTGATACATCCTCAGACTGTCACTCTCCCCTGTGACCCAGCGGTGAATCTCCTTCAAAGTGAAACCAGATGTTTAGGGAGGACTTGTTAAGCACAAAGACCTGCATTTGTTCTGCCTCGGGCTGCACTCGTCTTGGCTAGGAGGCTGTATTTACTTTTCTTTTGGAGACAGACCCTCTCCAGAGGGGACTTCAGGGTCTCTTTGCTTCTAACCAAATGAGGAATGCCCAGGGTCATCCTGCGGTGACCTTTCTCCTCACTTCCCTGCCTTTGTTCCCCAAAGCAGGAGTGGCTTCTTGCCTCCCTCCTTCTCTGGCCTGCAGTTTTTCTTGCTTCCAACCAAACAGCGCTCCAGTAAAATGGTTTAGTTGCGAGAGAGCCAGACTCTTGACTTTTCAAATGATATCAGGATAGCTATGGCTGTGCCTTTTAAAATAACATCCTTGGGCTGTAGGCAAGGTAGAAATCAACATCTAGGTTGAGAATCAGAGATTTATTGGCATTTTTCCAAACTTCCTCGGAACTTAAGTGAATATCTTTCTCTTGGACCCGGAATCTCTTGGGGATATGGACAGACTTGAAATCTTGCTATAATTCGTAATCTTCTCTCATGAAAAAAATATCATACCCAGATACTATCCTGGTTAAAAAATTTGAGGGGCTTGAAGCTTCCTGAAACCTCACAGCTATTCTCGCTGGTTGTTCTAAAAGATGAAGAAATTGAGACTGAGAAGGTGAAAGCAACATGCATGGTGTCCTATGACTTAGGCCATAGCAGCCAGTCCCTTTACTGTTTAACTCTTCCCCACACAGAACTGCTCTGGGGGATCACATGTGATCAAGAGCTCATCTCTCACCTCCCATTTTCCCCATTCCCTTCCCTTTTCCTTTTGATTTCCTACACATGATTCGTTTATTGCTGAGAATACTTTCCTAGACTGTCTCTCTTTTCAGACTACAGAGTTATCTCCCTCTTCTTCCTCTACCAGGTCCTCTTCCTTCCCTTCCCCTCCTCTCCCTTCCTTCTCCTTCTTTTTGACTTTTAAATCCCACGTCGTTCTCTAAGTCATTTTCACTCCCAGCAACAACCCCCTAGAGTCATCTTGGCTCAGGTGCTACTCTGGAAAGTAGCCTTCCCTGTTGGCCCGCTGGCTTGGCAGCTCCTGTCCTTGGGAGAGAGACAGCCCAGAAGTCTGGTCCCTCTCTTTCCTTGTAGTCTGTCCTTTGGGGTCTCCCCTTTGTGACTTCAGGGACTCTGGGCTCCTTATTCCCTCTGCCAACAGTCCTCTCTCCTTTTATCCTGTCTTTGAGCTAGTGAGCTCCCCCTTTTTCTGTTTTTTTTTTTTTGATCCTGGGTTTTCTTTTTCCTGATAGAAATTGGGAGAAGTTAGTGGTGCATATATAAATAGATATGTATTTAAAATATGTATCATGTAAATTTTGCCATCTTAATCATTGTAAAGTGTGATGTCCAGTGGCATTACGCTCATTCACATAGCCCTGTAACCACCACGTCCCCATCCGCCCTGCCCCACCCTCAACCCTTGGCAGCGGTTATTCTGCTGTCTCTGTGAAGTTCACTCTCCAGGTTTGTCATATACATGGAGTCAAAGAGAACTCGCCCTTTTGTGCCCAACCTGTTTCACTTAGCACAACGTACTCAGAGTTCATCCAAGTTGTAGCAGGTGCCCTGTGTTGCATTGTTTGTATACACCCGTGATAGTCAGCTGTCTGTCCTTATGATAATATACTTGGAAAACATCATCTTAATAAGACAGGTTTATTTTGAACCCTGGGTACAGAGGTTTCTATTAGTTGCCTGGCTTTTTTGCTTTGGGCCGTGAGATTCCAGTGCATTGTGGTAGAAGCATATGGCAGAGAAGGCCTGTTTACTTTATTATGGGAAAGACAGACGGAGGAGGACAGGGCCTTGCTATTCTTTCCAGTGACACAAAACTAATGGCCTAACTTCTTTCTACTAAGCCCCGTCTCTTAGACATTCTACCACTTCTCAACCATAGGCTGGTGACCAGACCTTTGTTTGTTTGGGAGACAATTTTCATTCTTTTAGAGTTTCATAATGAATACAGTGAATTTATGATATTTTCATACCTTAATCCCCATTCCCATCCCCCATCCTTTCTCATCAAAACCCTTTTTCTTCCTTATCAGTTTCCCTCCTATTTTTATGTCTCTTCAAATGTGTGGCCCACTGAGTTTCATCTTGAATTGCCTCTGATGGTATGTGCCTGAGTACTTACAGGAGCATGAATCATATATAAGAGGGTATACATTTCAGGAAAGCATCCTTCTCACACCCCCCATCAGCATTAACCCCCAACAGTCTCTCAAGGAGGTGAGGGGCCTTTGGGAGACTTTTTAGATCCAAACTTAACAAGCATTCTTTGTTTGTACACTCCTCTGTCAATGGATAGTTGGGTGGTTGTGCTTTTTAGCAATTATGGCCAAAGGGACCATGCATGGGTCCCAGTGTGACGATATCTTCTCCCATCGCCACATATGACTGTCACTGGATTCTAGTCCTGAATTCTGTCACTGATTTGATGTTTGATCTTGACCAGTCCACATGACCTTTCTGTGCATTGGTTTTGTCATTTAGAATGCAAGAGAGTTGGTCATTCAGGGCCACAACCACTAGTCACATGCAGCTATTGAGCATTTGACATGTGGCTGGTGAGACCAGAGACTGAATTTTAGTCTGTATTTTGTTTTCATTAATCAGGATTAAAGTGAAAGAGACACAAGTGGCTATGTCCACCTTGAAGCACTACGTGGCTATATGGAATAAGAAGGGGATCTGCAGGAATCTAGTACACAGAGAATACTTAACTAGCCAGTGTCTGGCACATAGTAAGCGCTCAATAAATGCTTCCTATTATTAGGCACTCTACGTCTTGCTTTCCGGCCCACTGCACCTGACTACCCTCAATGTCGCCCCACACTGGCTGTCCTGAGTCACCTGGGGGAGGGAGGGAAGGTGTTGCTGCGTGGGGCATGTCAGTAATGAGCCTCGCACTGAATGTTTCTGGTCTGCTACTTTCCCTGGGGGGTCATGTGAGCTGGAGTGGTATGTGGCCTGCTTTGCAAGTGATTAACATGGTGTAAGCAATCTGCATAGAGAGAAAAAACCCTCCGTTGGTATTCCATTATTCTATTAGAGTTTCAGAGCCGGGATTAAGTGGACATGATTTCTTCCTATGGGCCATTAATTTTGTTTTATTGCTGGTCTGATGGCCATTACCCTTTTTTGCCAATGCATTCCCCCATTAGGTTTGTACAATTAACAAAATATGTGCTGTTAGGGCTTTGATAGGAAGAGTGGGATGGAAATAAAAGGAGGGGTGCAGCTGCCACAGAGGTGGGAGATAGGGAGTGGAGAGAGCCAGGGGTGGAGCCTGGGGAGTCAAAGGAAGTGGGTCTCTTCAGCACCTGCCCTGCAATCATTGGCCATAGAGACCCACTTCCCCGGATTCCTGGAAAGCTGGAGCAAGCCTGTTCAGGCCGTGCCTTAGCTCAGGAGTGGAGGAAGTCGGAGGTGGAGTACTCGCTGGGAACCTGGCTGCCCTAACCTGGCCTCCGGTTGCGTGTGGCACAGACGAGAGCATCATGTGCTTCCTCTGCCTGACCCACAGAATCACCTTTGTATCCCAAACTCCTCTTCCAGCAACTGACTTCAGCCTCTAGGTGTCTGGCCCTGTGAAAGCCCAGACTTTCAGGCACATGGGTTCCTCCCTAAGGGACAAACAGGAAGACTTGTGCCCAGTAAAACTTGGGGAAAATGGCTGTTACCCAGTGCTATACAGTGATCACTATATGGGGATACAAGGCAGGCTTAGTTAAGTCATCCATTTTTCTGTGTGTGTGAAAAGTTAGAAATTGACATTAAAAGAAAACAACTTGAAATATCTAAATTTCCAGAATCAGTAGAAGGGGCTGCTAATTATTCATCAAATGATTTTAAAGAAAAGATCAACGTGAGCTCATTGTGTTTCAGAATGACTCTCTAGAGGTGAAGAACAATGGTTGGGCAAGAGAATGGAGACCAGGAGACTGAGGGTCTGTGTTTTAGTCTGTAAAAGGGTAAGCAAGTCCAAAGTAGCCGGCGACAGCTCAGTGTGTGTTTGCACTGCGGAGGACGTCCTGGGCTAGGGTGGCTTGCCCTGTGAGCAGACTCTGCACTGATTGGCCTCTGCAAAGGTCAGGTGTCTCTGTGACTCCCCATAGCTCACTGTAGGCTGGTCTTCCCCTCAAGGGATCGGTCCCGTGCAAGGGTCAAGGCATCTCTGAGCCTTTCTTTCTCATAGGTTAGTGATGAGGATTAGATCACTGTCTTAGTTTAGTTTCGTATTCTGTTGCTTTAATAAATGTGTGACCCAAACAATTTAGGGGAACAAAAAGTTCTATCTATGTTCACAATTCTAGGCTATAGTTCATCATAGCCGAGAGAATTAAACTGGTATCAGGAACTGAGAAACTGATCACAGCCTAGGAACAGCAAGCACAGAGTTCTGAAACTCTGACAAACACTGCTGCTTTCTACCTTTCCACCCTCCTGAATTCCAGTTCTCTCTCTGTCCACCCCTAGGAATGGTTCCGCCCACTGTGGACTGAGACTTCTATGTCACCTACAGACTGGCCTAAATAATTCCTCAGCTCTGAGGTGTCTTGATAGCTATCGCGTACTTGCCATACCCACCAATGCTAATATTCATTACAGGGTTTCAGATTCATACATATACTTAGCATTCAGAGGGTCAAGATTAGAGAGGTCTTGTCCAGGCATGGTGTAGGGAATGCAACCTTGGGACCTTTTGCTGGTCCTCTGCTACTGGACACTCAGACTGCCTTTAGCTCAGAGTGCCAAGGAAGGGTATTGAAGAACTTGTGTCTACTAAGCTTAGAGGAAGGTCATGCAGTGTCCTTAGTCCCATGTGGGTAAGTCTCGGCCCTGTCTACTTAGTGCCTAGCAATGGTGTTTGTTTAGCTACTTGGTTGCTATGTCATGTACAGCCTGCTGGTCAGGGGTTACAATGCCTGACTGACGACCTCATTGGGCAAGTATAAGTGCCTACGAAGTGACCACAGGTGTCAAGGGAACAGAGGTGGAGCAGTGTGGGGACTCTGACATCGTGACAGGGGGATCCAGGATGCACTGTCTGGAGTCACAAGGGGCCCAGACATTTCTTCCTTAAACAGGGCTGTGCAGCTCAAGAGTTTTCCACCTAAGTTTGTTTTTTTCCCCACAGAGGGCTTTTCCGAGGAGAGCAGCATCCAGAGAGGCTCTCGGTGCCCAAGAAGGGTTTGTCTTTACTAATCCTCATCCCAAAGGTCTGCTTTGGGCAAGAAGTAGCTTGTGGGATAAATACAGAAGTCCTCAGTCTTCTCCATTGGTCTGTCTTTTTCTCACTGCTACGTCCATTCCTTACTTTATAACACTACATTAGAACATCCATAGACCCATTAAGTTATTAATATATTCTAATCTCATTTAAAGTTGTTCCCATTCTCCTTTTCTTCTTAGAGACATGAAGATTGAGGTTCAGAGGAGCTAAGGATCAGTAATGCTAAACCCCAGCCTGGACTCAGAGCTGTCTGACCCTCGAATCTTTACTTTTAATCACAGTGACATTTTGAGCCCCCTTTAGCAAGACTTAACATTCTCCTTGGAAATTAATCAGGACCACCTCAGAGATGCTATTCTCAGAAGAATTTTGTTTTAAGGGTCTCCTAGCAGTGTATCATTTTTCCAATAGGGAAATTGAGGCATAACATAGTTAATGACCCTTTTCCAAAATCAAATAGTAAGCTAATGGCAAAGTCAGGGCATGAGACCTCACACTTGGCTGATGCACCTCTTCTATTCTTCTAATGTACTGGAGTGTGCTTCATGGATGTCTTCACAGCTGTGTAGGGGTGCAAAGTCAAATTCTACTGAAGTAACCTCCAATGAAGTTTTCTTGTATGCCTTACCTCCTTTCCAAACAAATCTGACCATTAAACCACTCCCTCTTTATGTATCATTTTGCAAAATTTCCTCATGTCTACAAATGTGAGTGATCACTCTTACTTATGATCTTATATTATCTTCAAGGTGAATAAGGCAGGCTGAAGTTTTAACTCTGGTTACATATGTGGCTGAAAGCCTTTGATGTGATATTTGCCTGACAAGATCACAGACTGAAGGCTTTTAAGACCCTAAAATATCATGCACACGGATGCATAAGGATGGTTCTCCATTGGTATATAGTAAGGAGTGAAAGAGAGGGCAGTGTGGAGAAGTTGTGTGTGTGTTGGGGGGAAGATTATATTCTATGGAGGGACAGACAGATGGGGACAAAGACAAAGACAGAAAAAGGGATAGAAAGTCAGAGACAGAAGGAAAGAGACAAACGGAAAGAGAAAGAGATAGAGACAGATTAAAGGATGAAGACAAAAATCAGAGATAGAGATGTTTTTAATGCTACTTTAGCTACTCATTCAATTGCTTGTCGAATTGCATTACAAGATGATGATGAAGGAAGATACAACTAATATTATCAAATTATAAGTTATTGAAAAATGCTAAGTCTTTGTTAATAGCTGTAAGTCAAATGGGGGGGCAACTTGCATTAGTGCAGTTGTTCACAGGACTCAGGAGTCTCCTTCAGTGCTGGGACTTACCACTTTCAGTGGAAGCCCAACTCATTTCTGAGGATTTCTCATGATTAGCGAATTCTTTGTTATGTTGAATTGAAGACTACCTTCCTCTGGCATCTACAATTAGTCTTAATCTAACCTCCTAGAATAACCCAGTCCCACGTTCACAGTTTCTTTACATATTAGCCATCTACTAGGAAAGAAAGGGGTCATGTTGCCTTAGGCAATCGAGGCCTAACGCTATTATGGGTGGGTGATATTAAGTAGAAAAAAGGGGGATGCAGCTCTGGTTTCTTCTACCATGTCTTCTACCTCCTGATCTCCTTATAACAGTGAAAGAAAACATGATAATAACTAGAGTTCATTTTGTATGTGATTCTCAGACACCTTAGATTGTATTGTCATGTGACCTATACCCACCCTCGGAGGTAAAGCTTTCATTACTCCTATTTTATGAGTGAAAAGTTCTTTAAATATGACATGTAAGTCATGTCTCAGTCAGACATTGTATGGCAATCAAAGCCACACTTAATGAATTTGCTGGACCATACACTGGTCTTGCATTTCACTTGGGTTATCCAAGGTTCTTTCATTGTTGTTATTTTAAAATTAATTCAGCCCCTTCTGATTTTGCAATTGAATTTCGAATATAAGACCCAGTTTTTGTGTGTACAGACTTGTCAGATCTTTTTCTACAATTCTTTAAAGAAAGTGTAATTGCATGTGGATACAGAACTTAATTTGGTGGTCATGCATAATGAGATTGTGGGCAATTTTTCTTACTTTTAAAACAATCTCTTGTGTTTGTCACAATGTTAATGTGTGAGAAATAAAAACTAGTAAATGGAATTTTTAGTTTGGGCTATTTTCTTAAAATAAAATTTATCTATTTATTTCATTCTTTCATTCCTTATTACCCAACCCCACCTTATTTCTTCTCCCATTGAAAACCTTATTCCCAACTTGTGTTTCTCTTCTGGTGTGTGTGTGTGTGTGTGTATGTTAAACCATCTTTTTAGCTTGTCCCTCATAGCACTCTTGATTCTGTCTCTCCAGCATAGCAACTTTTCTTTTGAGCTTGCCTCATGTGCGTGCAATTAGGAAGTCTGTCATAGCTTCTAAGTTTCTGGTTTCTCATAGGCAGCAGCCTCACAGGGCAGGGGGAGATCACAAAGCTTTAGGTAACTGAATCTAGAGGCTCTGTGTGCTGAATTCATGCAACACGTGGCAGTAATGTGTGAGTAGTTCAGAGTAATACCCAGTGGAGGGCTGGAGAGATGGTTCAGGGATTAAGATTCTGCTTCAAAAGAAGAAGGACCCGAGTTTGGAGCCAGATGCACTTCTGGCTCTGGTGGGCGAAGCCTGGGAAAACCCAGAGTGAAGTGAAAATGAGATAGAAGCAATCCAGGATGACTCCCAAAGTCACTCTTGGTCCTCCACAGGGACACATAGCTCCCTGTCTCACACACACACACACAGATTTAAAATTTTTAACAAATACCTAGGGGAACCATTGCTAGCCAACATCTGGTTTTGGGTGGGTGCCAGGTAAACCGAACAAGATCTATCATTGAACAGGTACTTACGAGAACCTCACCCATGCCGGGCACTCTGCTAAGTTCTGGGGATATAAAGATCACAAGATGTGGTCCTTTTCTTCAAAGATTTACATTCCGTGACATAGTCTTGTCCATGAGAGACCTCCAGAAGTTATGACCGTTACTGTTCAGATATTAGTAGACCACCCCACGCTGGAGGAAAAGCCTTTGCTTGGAGGACATTATGGACAAGAGGGACAGTTTATTTCCATCAGCACATCTCACCACATCCCGTGTCTGAATCTTCTAACTGAAATTCCATCTTTGTCTAAAGTAAATTGTTGTCTTAATGAAAAGGAAAATACAGAAGGGAATGGGAGAATGGCACCATGTCCTACCATTTCTTTGCTGAAAAACCCCTCAGTAGTTCTCTGGGCAAGGCCTGCTTTCTCTTGCCTAATGCTTCCATAATTCTTCTTCAAGCAGAACAGCCTCAGCATTCCTCTGGGGTCCTCTATATCTCCCTCTCCTTTCCTTTGCTCGGCTTGCCTCTCTTCTTCGGCATGCCTTCTGTGACAGTCAGCTTTCTACTACTAGAAGAAATTATCAGAGAGAATTAATTTAGGACGGTCAAAGATTTATTTTGGTTCATCATTTTAGAGATGCCAATCTACAGTGGGTCGGCTGCATTGCTTTGGGCCCATGGCAAGACGGTAGAAGCATATGGGTAAAATGGTTCATCTCATAGCTGAGAAGAAAACAGGAGGAAATCAAGGCTGTGCTGTCCTCTGCAGGGGGTCTCAGTGCCCTAATGACCCTCTATGAGATCCCTACCTCTCAAAGATTCCATCACCTTCCTATAGTGTCACAATGGAAACCAAGCTTTTAACACATGGGTCTTGGTGGACATTCAGAACCAAACTCCCATTTCTCAACACCCTCTCTCTCTCACATGCCAGCCAAGCTCCCATTCACATCCTACCTCCCCATGAAAATTCCCTAGTGCTTCTTTAACTCCTGCCACTCCCTCTGTGTCTTCATGCAGAGAGAACATGGTCTCCACCAGACAGTTGAGCACTATTGCCTAGTCATGCCTTTTCTGGTATTTTTACACATAGACCATCTTTCTTCCCCAGTAAGGTAGGGGAGTCTTTTCTTAACAGGACCCAGGGAGACACTGAGTATATAGATCATGGAACAGACACTTGATAATGATATGCTGCTATTTTTAAAAGTTGTTTTAACCCAGAGAAAGCATTAAAAAACGTAGTCAAGTTTTGATTTTTCTTTTCTGTTTTTGTCCCCATCTTTTTTCTTCAAGCACATTTTCCTTCCTGTCAGACTGGACTGTTCACTTGCAGTTTTTTCTGTGGAAAGATTTTCATTTTCCCATCATGAGCAGCAGGGTCCTTTTTGTTTGCTTGCTCTACCTAAATTGTAACCTTTAAAAAAGTATTTTATTTATTCATTTACTTGAGAGGGAGAAAGGGAGAAAAATGGGAAGGGGGGGGAGAGCACATGTATGCCATGTCACATGGGTAGAAATCAGAAGAGAATTTTCAGAAGTCAAATCTCCTTCCACTGTATGGGCTTTCAGGGATCAAACTCGGGTCTCCAGGCTGGTGAGCAGGCTCCAGTGAACTGTCGTGCCCTAAACTGCAATCTTTCACAAGGGTCACTGAGCTCTGTCCCCTTGCATAGGATCTTCAGTCAAGTGAGAGGCCTCAAGAAATGATTCTTTGGACAGTTTAGAGAACACAACTAACACAAGCGTTTTTCTATTTTTTAATCTTCTAAGAGTCCAACATGGAAGGGGTTGAAAAATCAAAAGAAATGATGTATGGAGCAGGTGGAAGAGGGCGTGACCTCTCTGTGTCCTAGTTAGTTCTTAACGAAACAATGCTCACTTTATACCCGGAGCCTTTTGCAAAGAAACTTTCCCACTCAGCACTCGGGGTACAGGGTTGCCAGGCCCAGCTTTGCTCTCCAGCAGGTTCATCTCTGGGTCTTCCCCCCTCCCTCATTCCCACCCTGGCTCTGACCCCCAGCAGAATCTTACCCAGTTTACAAAGATGTTTCCTTTTATTGGCAGGTGAAATCCGGAGCAGGACTTTCAGGCTTTCTGTCCTCCATGCTGCTCATTAGAAAAGGAACCGTGAACTGTAAGTAACTGTGATTGGCGTTTTCCACACTGGCTTGATAAGGTTAGGGGTTCAGGACCAGCCTGAACCTGATCTTTAACTGCCGCACATTGTGTAAGAGAAACAGTGAACAATGAGCTAGTCAGAATGTAAAATACGGCAGAGCGCTGATTAGATTATATCTGAATGTGACAAAGAGGCCCTGTAACATGACATGCTATTTAATTAGATTGTATTGATTGCCCATAAAGGTATACTTGATATGTTATGTGTGTCTTATGTGCTGGGAAAGGAAGTTCGTGAGTTTGAAAGGCCAACTCAATCCTCAGGTGCTTCTGCCCGGGGACCAAGCTTGAGACTCAAGGAAAAGAGGAAGGGAAACTATCACTCTCCAAAATGGGCTAACTTTCTAACTCGTGTTTGCTTTTGTTGTTGTTGTTGTTGCTGTTTGTTTGTTTGGCTATTTCCAAAGTGGTGTGAAGGAGGGGAAAGAAAATACCACTGACCACTTCCTTTCTGTCAGCATTGTTAAGAACTCTTACTTCATGCTCATAGGAAATGGAAATACCACTGGTCACTTCCTGTCCATTAGCATTAGAAGTCTGTTTCATATTCATGGGCTCATGGATTCATGTTGGTGTTCCAAGCCTGGTGAAAGCCAGTTCACCGGTAGGATGTGACCAAAGTCCATCTTTCTTAATGGAGCCCTTCTTGGTAGCCCCTATTAGACGTAGCCACTCCCTCAGTCTGAGATTTTGCAGCATCACCCAGTTTCCATCCTCTGGCTGGTGTGCTTCTGCATGCCCTCCAGGGGAACATGGGCTCCCCCTTTTCCATAAAGGAAGTCTAGGATTCACCCTCAGCTTAGTTGCCAATTTGTGAATGATAGCAGGAATCTGGGTTACTCTAGGCTGCTTCTGGAAATAGCTTCTGGGCTAAGCTGCTGCTGCTGCTGCTGCTGCTGCTGCTGCTGCTGCTGCTGCTGCTGCTTCAACTTTGATAGTACATTGGCTTTCAACCAGTCCATGGAATTATAAATGATTAACCGTTATCAGTGCACATCTTCACCTCTGTGTAAAAATAGATTGACTGTAATGAGTATTTGAATAAATCATAAGAATGGTCGCCGTGCGATGGGCTAACATCCTGCCGATGGCTGCCCGGTGAGTGAACAGGGCGCCGGCCCTCTGCCTAATGGTCTGCAATTCAGTGCTGGTCGCCTGGATGAATGATTGACGGGCCTCTGCTTCCAGGACACCGCCTCTGCAGCCCAGGCTCTAGGGTGGTTGAATCCCCAGGCAGAGGAGGCAGGGAAAGGTGCCTTCCTCTATCCTGTTCCAGGAAAGTCTGCCTAGAGATGGGGCTGGCTGGGCGGGGAGCTGGAGTGGAAGCTAATGACCTCTGTGAGAATGGATGTCTCCTCGTTCGGGAGGCTAGAGGGACCTCATAAGTCAAGTAGAGGAGCAAGCTGAGCGTGAACCTTAATGAGAGCCGAGAGTGGGGGAGAAGTTGGTCTGCACCTTCCCTCCCCATTGAGGAGAGCAGCCAGACATTCTCCTGAACGTGTCACCTACACTCAGGGGAAGCTCCCTTACTCTTGGCCATGTAAGAGAGCAGGTACTAGGACTCTGCACTGGGCAGGACTCAAAGATCTTCCAGACAGTGGTTTCCCAAAGCTACTGCAGGTGTGAGGATCCTGCCTTTTGAAGAAGAAAGAATAGGAGGAAGGCTTAGAATGACAGGGACCAGGTGATGAGAGAAAGAACCAGAAGTGTAAAGTTTCAGAGGGAAGAACAATGAGGGCTGTATTTGAGTGGGAAATAACAGACATTCCATTTTAATTCTTGTCTCAATTACTAGGATGGGTAACACATTTTACCCTCCAAACAGTAGCTGAATGTTCGTTTGTATATTTTGTGAATCAGGAATTCAAACAGGGCATAGTGAAGACAGGCTATCTCTCTTCTACCATTCAAAGGGTGGGTTTGGGATCATCCATATACTTGCTTGCTGGTAATTCTGGGATTAGAAGCTAGCTTTTGTCTGAGACTTGTCTATTAGATCTTCATGGTCTCTCCGTGTGGTCTGCGCCTCCTTGTGAAATGACTGTCAAATTCTAGGGAAAAGCAACCCAAGGGAAGGCAAAAGTCAGCTCGAAGCTTTGCTGTCTTTGATTCCTTGCTCTTAGGTCAAGCAGCACCACCCCCTTACTGCAATCTGTCCATGGAACTTCATGACACATCGAAAGAACAAGGGTGACAAGTCATGTACATGGTCAACCTCTGTATCTGAAGGGGATGGTTCCCAGCCCTCTGCAGATGGACACAGTGGGTATAATACTTACATATAGCCTCACCTCTCCTCTCCCCTCTTCCCTTCCCTTTCTCCTCCCCTCCCATACCTTCCCCTCCTCTCCTTTTCCCTCTCCTCCTCTCCTTTTCCCTCCTCTCCTCTCCTTTTCCCTCCCCTCCTCTTCTTTTCCCTCCCCTCCTCTCCTTTTCCCTCCCCTCCCCTCCTCCTCTCCTCCCTCCCTTCTTCCCTCTCCTCTTCCCTCTCCTCTCCTCCTCCCCTCGCCTCCCCTGTTCCCTCCCCTTCCCTCTCGTCCACCTCCCCCTTCTTCTTCCCCTCCCCCTCCTCCTCTCCTCTTCCTTCCCTCCTTCCTTGCTTCCTTCCTTCCTTTTGTGTGCACATGTGCATATATACCCCAATGTATACATGGAAGTCAGAGGAAAACTTGCAGAAATCAGTTTTCACCTTGCATGATGTAAGTTCCAGGATCCAGCTCAGGTTGTTGGTTTGTTTAGCATCTAGTCCCTCTAGTGCTGAGCCAACTCGCTGTCTCCCCCGTATATTTTAAATCGGTGAGTTAAACACAAATATGGTGCCCACTGTGTGTTGCTCTACCCATCTTTGTAGACCACTGTCTGCTATAACCTCTAGCGGTCTATGACAACTGGCCTCATCTGTTTCCCAGGAAAAAAAAAAAAAAGAAATTCACTCTCTAGGGATGGTGAGCTCCTCCTGGAAAGAAATCCCAGCTTTGGGTCAATTCAACTGTCCCTTGACTCATAGTATCTCAGGTAGAAAAGGCAATGCTTGGTTCTGCATGTAGGATGGTGTAGTGCTGAAAGGTGCCGTCTGGGTCAAGTTGACCTCATGGTCCATCTCAGAGAGTGTGTGGGTCCAGCTTGCAATTCATTTTGAAATCCAGACTTGAGGGTCCTAGACTTGTGACCAAGGATTTGGGAAGCCTGGAGCCTGCTCACTTCAGGGATTCCCACATCTTCATCGCCATGTCTGTGCAAGCTGGGGTGGTAGGTCCCAGCTAAAAACAGGGCTTAAAAGGCCACAGGGGGTTTTCTGGAGATGGAGAATTCTGATCATCCCTTGCTCTCTGCCCCCCCACCAAGCTTTCTACTGAATTTTCCTCTGCCATGCATTTTGACCTGGGAAGCTATGTCTCCGTTTTCTCCATGTGTTTCTGACATAGATGTTGCTGAATTTTAAGGGAATCTGAGTGCTCTAACCATCTTGCTGCGATTTAAATGGATAGAAACAGAGCTCAGGCTGCCAAAGAATAGAGAGAGAATCAGTCCATCTTACCAAAGGGCTGAAGTCTGAAAATACTTCAGGCTACAAACTAAACAGGGAAGAGAGGAGCAAGTGGTCTGGAAAAGATGCTGGAGTTTAGCTTTCTTCCATAGCAGGTCAATTATTATTATTAGTGACAAATGCTTACTGAGCACTGACTACCCACTGGGTACCATGCTAAGAACTTGGGGTGCATTTTCTCACTGTACCCTACTTCATAGGATTCTATAGTCATCTCTGTATATACAAAAGAGGAGAAGGCTCAGAGAACAAGAGCAATACCTTCGGGAGGAAGTTCTTTGCATAGTTGAAATTCAGCTTAGAACTGCCTATTCTTGAGACTTAAACCATAACATGCTGCATACATGTATTGAAATATCACACTGAACCCCCATTAACATATATAATTGATACATGTTAAAGAGAAACCTAATTTTAAAAAACAGATGGAAAAAGTTCACTTTTCTATAAAACAAAATGTCTGATGATATCATCCTCAGTGTTACCTTCAGTTCTCAGATTCTAAAAAATGCAGAGAAGAGTCTGGGAACTTGCTGATTCTATGAAGATGTGTTGATATAAAAGCATGGAATGATTTCCCGGTTTTTTTTGTCTTTTGTGAAATTTAGATTAGGAAACTAATGTTTAATTGGGGCGGGTGAAGGAAACCAATTGTCTCCACTTCTCAGGACTGCCTTAATGAAACTGGCCATGAATGTATGCATGTACCTAAAGTCATTCCTGGTACACAGTAGGTACTCAATAACAGTTCAGCCATACATGCATCCAGCAATTAAAGTAAAGGGGAACTGGAGAGAAAGATCATTCCTTTCCATTGCCTCTGAGAGATGGTCAAGAATCTTGCCTTTAACTGTACTTGCCATAAAAGTTCACTCATAAACTATTGATATTTTAATAGTACACATTAGCACCTTGCCCTTTGACAAATGAATATTGAATGAGCAATAAAAAGGCAAAGGAGTAACCAGGTACAACGCTTCGGAGAAGCAGGAGTGTTAGGTGGTCGTTCAAGGCAATGCTCCATTTCCAGAGACCAGGTTTTCCTGCTGGAAACAGCTCTTAAAGGATCTCAGAATCCAGCCAGACCATTCTAATCCAACCAGGGTTAATCTTCCTCTTTTTCCTTCCCCCTTGCTGGAGGAGACTTGGGAGAGGAGAGAAGGTGATAAAAGAACTGCTGGAGGGGTAGGGATTTTATTCCCCTGTGAAATACCTTGCTGGGATCACTCATTACTTTTGCTTAAGGTCTTACATATTCTGTCCTGCTCTGTAAATTAGAATCCTGCAGTCAGACGGAGCTACCACAAAAAAAAAAAAAAAAAAAAAAAAAAAAATCATACAATACGCCTAGAAAGCCCAGATCACCTTCCCCTTCTCCCTCTTTGCTCCACCAGGCCCTGTTGGGAGTGTGTGTGTGTGGTGTGTGTGTGTGTGTGTGTGTGTGTGTGTGTGTGTGTGTTGCTCAGGTTTATAAGACAGGATTCTCTGACTCTTCCTTCCAGCATCTGCCTCCAGCCCCATGGCCCCAGCCTCCCAGTGTCGTGCGGCCTCCATCTGGACTGGAATGTACAGAGAGTGGTGACGGGGGCTCTTCCTAGGTCCGGCTTAATTGGTGTGATTTAATGGCATTTTGGCAGATTCAGATTTATACGACTTTCCGAGCTGCAAATCTGCTTTCTAAATGTAGAATTTTTGTGGAGTGGTAAAAAATAATGGCTGTTCTGCGATTCCTGCCTCCCAAGCTAGGAGATTGCAATTTACATTATGCAAATAGACATTATGCAATCAAGGCACTTTAGCGGGAATCTGGCAGAGGAGAGGCCGCTGATGAGATGTGAGGTCTGCAGCCCTAACTGGAGGCCCCCCCCACCCCCAAGAGCACAGATGAAGTAGGGAGGAGGTAGGCCAGGCAGGAGGTGGGGGTAGGAAGCTCAGAATCTGTTCCCCTGGCCCAAGGAAGCAGAGTGGAGCTTGTCCAGAGATGAAGCGTCTCGGGAGCTGCCAAAGCGACTCTCTCAATTAATGGCTTTGTTTAATCATACCCCCTGTCCAGAAGAGTATTGTCTTACGGATAATTTCGTTTGCCTAACGAGATTTTGCTAATTAAATCTCCTTTCAGTTGGTGTGACTGTGCCTGCAGGAGAGAGGGCTATTTGGAGTCTTCTCCATAAACCTTTTTGGAGAGGGGCTTAGAAGGAGGAGTGGGGGAGGGAGGGGAGGAAAGAGCCGGAAGGAGAGAGACCTGTCCAGTTGGGAGCAGCTCTGATCAGGGTTCAGAAACCCTGCTTGGTGGCTGCCTGCTCAGCTCTCTCCTTTGTTGATGGAAATGTAGCAGTTCATAACTCTTCACTTCAAGGAAGGACTCTTCTCTTCCTCTTCCTCTGTGGTTCCTGGTATATAATAGCCATTCTCAACTTCTTAAATCTTCGGGAGAACTGTGAGATCAGTACCGGGGTTTCCAAGGATGCTCAAGTGCTGTTCCCAGCAGCCCTGGCTGGGATAGTGGGGGGCGTGTGTGTGTGTGTGTGTGTGTGTGTGTGTGTGTGTGTGTGTGTGTGTGTTGGGCTGGTCATGGGAATGCACTGCCTTCACAGTTAGCCCGCCAGTCTGTCTCTTTGGAGAGGAAAAGTTGTTCCTAAATTGGCCATTTCTCCAGGGATAATTAATTGCATGAATCAAAGAGGAGACTTCCTCATCAGATTCATTTATCATCAGAGCTAGTCAAGGAGAACCTATATGTAGAGGAACCCAGCATGTAATGCCCAAGATAGCTGGAGCCCAGTTAGTGCTGTGTGAGTAACAGTTTTCCTTATCTTCTACTTTGCTTTTTCCCAGTTTCAGGTATTTGCTATCAACCATCAATCACAAATATTAAATGGAAAATTCCAAAATTAAATTATTCATAAGTTTTAAGGACATTCAATATACTACATAGTAGCAATTGGTAATAAATTTGCAATGTTCTATTTTATGACTAGTTAACATTACTGTACCTAATTTATAAATTACACATTATAAGTATGTATGTATAGAACATAGTGTGTATACACACATGCATATAGCTCTGTAGAGACTGGTACCATCTGTGGCTTTGGGCATCCACTGAGGATCTTGGAATGTATTTCTGAAGATTCGATAAGATTACTCCGTGTAACCCTGTCACTCTAATGCTGGGCCCCCTGTAATAACAGCCCTTAGCTCTTAACAGTTGACAGTTCCTTAGCCTGGCCAAGCATGGGATGCACCTGTCAGTCCTGGTCTACTTCTCCAGCTTCGTTCTTCCTGGTCCTTCCCATCTGCTCCCACCTCCCTGTCCTGCACACCTGCAGCAGTGTGCTCCCAAGGGGGCTGGTCTGTGTAGCTTCCCCCAGTGTCCTGTACCGTTGTGCCTCGCTGCTTTTGCACTCGCTTCCCTTTGTGGAATCCCCTCTACCAGGGCCACCCCTGCTTTTACTGTGAGAGATCTTCTGTGGCTGCCTCCTCTCGGGTTGTCCCTGCTTCTGCCTCCTCACACCGTTGCCTGCTCTTTCTTTCCCTGTAGACCACCAAAGACCTCGAACACAGCTACTCAAGACAAGGGCCAAATCTCATGCTTCTTTAATCCTAGCCCCTATTATCATACCTAGGTAGAACAGTGAGGGGGATCGAGTAAAAGGAGAAAGGCTGGAGTGATGGAGAGGTAGGTAGCAGGTGAGGGATTGGGAGGTCATTCCGGGTCACCTGCCCCCTTACCACCTTTATTTCTCAGATGGAAAGGTACTTTCTCTGCGTCCCTTGTACCTGTAGCCAGTGCTTCATTTCACACCTGCTCACATGAGCCCTGTCAAGTGTTGGAACATGAAGTAGGGTATTACATTAGCAGAGGGACCTTCCATTCCTCTGTCTTCATTAGAATGCAAGGCTCATGCTAACTCCAAGTAAGGATAGCTGTAGGGAGCTCCATGCTGCCATCTCCCCTTCCTGTCTCCCACCCACCTGCCATCTACTCATCCATCCTGACTGACCTGAAGCCTCTTGAAAGTGGTCACTTTCTCATTCTCAAGACACCAGGGCTTAGGTATGCACCAGGCTACACACACACACACACACACACACACACACACACACACACACACACACAATGTGCTTGTGGGCTCTGTCTGAGTATGCTGGTAGTAAAGAGAGCATGGGACCTAAGGGTGGCCTTGGCTGCTGGTTTTGAATTTTTCTGAACTATTTTCCAGTGGGGATTGGAGATACCAGGAGTGGAGGAGTCTGTATTCCATGTTGGAGAGGTGTTAGCCAAGGAAGACTGACTCAGCTGTTCATGTAGGATGAGAGAGAGAGAGAGAGGGACAAAAAGAGAGAGAGAGAGAGAGACAAAGAGAGAGAGAGAGAGAGAACCTCCTGGTAAATTTCTGAAGCAAGTGGCTTTGTTTTTTTCTTCGTTCTGAATGTTGCTACTCCATCCTTTGCCATTTGCTCTAGAGAAGTCTTTTGGTGGGCTGCCTCTTCATCAGAGCCTCCTAACCAGGCCAAAGTCTAAGTCGGTAGTGTTTCCAGGCATATAGTAGGTCTTCAACAAGCATTTAACAAATGTCTTAGTGAAGGGACTGGGTTCAGTCCCTGATCTATTATGTATTTAGCAGGAGCCTCCAAATTTAGTTTTCTCATCTAGAAAGCAAGAATAATCATGCTCGCCATTCTGTCTTTTTGGAAAGCGTGTGGTGAAGGAAATTTAAGAGATATGTGAAAGTGTTTTATAAACTATAAAGCACTGCACAAGTGTAAGAGGTTATTATTATAATGGTTATTACACTTGAAGTGATCATTGTGTTTGAAAATTAGGGATTCTGTTTTCAGGAACATAAAATCATCCAAGCCTGATTTGAACTCTGAGATTCACAGAGCAAGTATCATAAAGGCTAGATTTGCCTGACCGTGGGAACTTTCAAGGACTGGGGTATAGGCCCAAAGACCTCTGCCCTTTCATTGGTTGTTCACTAGGGTGGGAGGACAGAGCTGGGGAAAGAAGCCTATGATAGTTAACTTTAGCTGTCCACTAGACACTGAAGAACTGAGCCTTTAGACACACCTAGGAGGTGTTAGGATAAACCTGCAGGAGATTGTCTTAACTGCCTGACTGTCACGGGACGATCTCAACCACAGTGGGTGGGATCCTTCCCTGAGCAGGTGAGTAATGATATAGAGAGAGAGCTAGTTGGATTTGGCAAGGCGGAAAACCAGGAAGCAGTGTTAGTCCTCACCCTCTGCTTCCACTGTGGATGTTGTGTGACTAGTTCCCTTGGCTCTTTTGCCACAATGAACTTCCCTAGTGCTGGGATTAGAGGCATGAACCGTTCATTTTATCTGCAGAATACAAACTCAGTCCTTCATGCCTGGCTAAGCGAGCGCTTTACCAGCAGAGTCATCTCCTCAGCCCTCCCCTGGTCTTGTTGCCTGCCTCCTGCCCGGCTGCTGCCCCATCTCTGGTTTCTGGCTTACGTCGACCTCCCTGAGGGCTTTTATCTTGATGTGCCTGGGACTATTATGTCCTCCTCCCTCGCCACAGTGTATAGTAACTGAGATCCCGTACAAGTGGGTGACTAGCCTCAACTAGTTGGGCAGAGGCCTCCGGGTTGTATGCTCTGTGGGTGAGGAATACCTAGCTGCCTGTTGCTGACCCCTGTAGGTAAGCAGATGCCCATCTGTGAAGGCAGATGCTGCCTACCGCATCCCCATCCCTTCCAGATTCTGTCTCTTAGGAGGGTGGGCCCAGCTGGTGGAGGATCTGCTGGAAGCCCTCCCGAGGAGCCGGTTCCCTTGCCTTCTCCTTGGTTCAAGGCCTCTCCTCTCCTGGATGCCCTGGGCTTCTTCCCCAGACCCTCCTACTCCCAGCCCCAGGCAGCCTTTCCAAAGTGCCAGGGGGCTGGGAGGCTTTTCATTACCAAATGCACTGAACCTATTTGTGAGTGTTTTGCAAAGTGTTTAATCCAAGGTGTTCCCTCAATTAAATTAGTGCAAACATCTGTGTCCCACATCCACCTCCATTTGCATTCTGTGCCATTTATTACAGCAGGAAATTGGAAGGCACCTTAGGAATACTTAGGACCGAATTAGGCTAGGCTAGGCTGGGGAAGGCATCAGGGGGAAGGTGGGGTGCCTATGAGGTTACCCCACAAGGTAGCTCCATTTCCAGACTTGGACTTGCCAGGAGCCAAGCCATCTTCTGGTGTAGGAGACTCTATGGGGGAGTGGGCCAGTGGGCTGGGGATGACCAGTCTCATGAGAGAGACCGGGTAAGTTTAATTAATGGCCCCACCAGGGCCAAGTACCTGCAGAGCAAGAAACACTGCAACCCTAATTTTTCAAAATTTCAAGTGTATCCCACTGAAGCCACCCACCTGGTTCTCCGGGGAGTCCTTCCGTGCTGGTGGAAGGTAAGGTTTTGCTATTATGAAACTGCTGAGCCTTGGTGACTGGCTGGACAAGGGTGGCAGTTTCCCATGCTTCATAAGCTTCAGTCCTGAGGACTGGGATGTGTGCGGCGCTAAGGTCGCCACCCCTGTTTCATCTCTTTCTCCTCCCTATCCTCTTCTGTCCTCTGCTGCTCTCATCAAATAATAACATCAAATAATAACAATGCATCTCATCACGTGGCTTTCTGGGGCTTCTTAGGAACGAGTTGCCAATCTCAACCCTTACTTCAAGAAACGACAATTTCTAATCAAAATACATTTATCAAACACTGCGTGTGGTACCAGCACTAGGCATGACGGGATCAGCCTGAGCCCCCCTCCCAGGAATTGATGATCCCTACTTTCTTCGGAATTTCTGGATTCCAGGACCACCAGGATTTCAGGCTTCTTCGCCCATTTGCGTCTTTCTTCCTGGACCCATCTTTCTTCCTAGAATGTTCTTCATTCCCCTTGTTTGGTCAGCGAGAGCTCAGTTTCTCTGTGATCAGGACCAGTGTGCATTGGGCGACCTTCTGTGACTTCATCACAGCGGGTTTCCAGTGGTGTTTCTGCTCTAGTAAAGGGCCCTAGAGGCAAGAGTGTGAATACACCGAGTCATCATAGGTCTGAGGTCATTTCTTCTATCTTACTGGCAGGGCATACCGTATTCAGTCCCTCGCTCACACCCTTTTAAAATGCCTTCTCTGGTTGCTTTTGGTGCCCAGTGCATGGTAGTTTTGCTGGTCTCCTTTGGCAAGCTCCTTCACTACTGTGAGTTGGGGGGAGCTGGCAGAGGAGCAGCCTTGTTAGCTTCTAGGGTGTTCAGCAAAGAATGCGCTCCAGCCTATTTTGATGGTTACTCTATTATTTGCTTTCTCTTACCCAAGATCGACTCCTTAATGAATTGCCCTGGACCTTGCCAAGGATAGTTCCTTTCCTCAAGGTCTCTCTTTTGTTTCACATGGCCAAAGCCTCCTAGTTCCTAGCCCATCTCTTCCTTGAAGTCTTGGGTTCCTGGGGGGAAATAACTTTTCCCTTCACAGCCCCTGGCCTGAAACTCCTTGACTCTGGCCAATGTCACTTGCATCCCAGGCCGCTCTGTGCTTGACCTTTCTCACAAGCCGTGTCAGTACAGGGCCCATGGCTGACCGCAGATGCTTGTAGTCCATTCTCCGCCTGGCAGGGCACCTGTCACATACCCACTTGCTCAAAGGAAGAATGAGCAGGTCTATTCCTAGTTTATCAGAGAGGGAGGCATCTGGGTTCTTCATTCATCCTTGACTTTGAGCTTCCTGCCCCAAGGCTCTGACGGACCTGAAGACACATTTGTCCCCTATACTGGAAACTGGATGCTACAGCGAGCAAAAGAAAAACAAGTGTTGAATTCTGCTTGGTATACTAGAATTACTTCTGTGTGGCAGGCCTGAAGGGCCCCAGGATACTGATGCGATACTTGCTAAACCTCCAGAATCAAGTGAGAGCAACATGAGCCATTGGGAGGCAGAGACAGGAGATCAGAAATCATTTTTAGTTAATATAGCAAGCTTGAGACCAGCTTGGGGGAGAGAAAGAAAGAGAGAAAGACAGGAATTATTTTATTTATATTTTTAAGTTCTCATCCTGTTTATACTTCTACTTTTTAAATGTATTCCTTAAGATATATCAAATATTGGTATTGTGACTGATGTATACATTTGTGTGTATATACATACTTATGCATATGTCTATACATATGTGTATATGTACATATGTATGCATATGTGTACTCTTGAGTGCATATTAAACATTTTTACCGACAGAGCTGTAATAATATGTGAACACCATACATCATCCAGCTACTGCCCAGGAGGGGAGACCAGTGCATATTCATGAATGCTTCCTAGTGTGGCCATGACTTATGCCTAAAACTTTACAATCTGAATGTTGCTAGTAATTCTCCAGGCCTGGGATATGACAGAAATTGGTAGTCATAGGTCAGTGTGGCTGGAATAGTACTGACTTGAATTGATTAAGACTATTGGACAATATCCTGAACTTTTAAATTTTGGTCTAATCCACCATTACTCACTTCCCAACAATACATTTGGTGGGTCACTTGGGGACAGATATTTGCTTGTTATTATCTCTGGGGACTCTCTCAAGGGTGACGAATTTGAGTTCTTAGATCTCAAATTACTAACATTCCCTCTTTTCTTTTCTTTTTTTAAAATTTTTTATTATTTATTCAATTGTACGTGTGTGTGTGTGCACGCGTGTGTGTATGTATGTGTGTGTATGTATGTGTGTGTGTGTAGAACCGCGGATGAATTCGGGAACCACCATGGACCGCCTCCACCTCCTCCTTGTTTACTCTGCCTCGGGATTCACAGGCTCCGCCCTACAAGGACCAGAAACAAAGTCTGCCTCCGCTTCTGCCTGGCATCTATCCGTGGGGGTCTAGGATCCGAACTCAGGACCTTCCGCCTGCAAGGCAAAGGCTTAATCCCTGAGCCACCTCTCCGGCCCCTCTTTTCTTTTCTTAAAACCAACACAAATTAGACAGATTTCAAAACCCAGAGTGAGTGGAGCCATAAACTACATGCATGCATCTCCTAGCTTCGGCAGCAGTCAGTCCCCCAACACTCCTCTTTAGTGGGGCCATTTGGAAACCAGTCCCAAGCCACTGTACCATCGCCCCTACAGATGCCAGGAAGGGGCAGGCTTCGCAACAAATACCAGTGTATTATGGGAACTGCGCTGGGCCCCACTTGGCATGGTCAGGGCCCAGTGTAAACTGCAGGATCAGCACTCCCCAGGGAAAGGAAAGTGGGGTTACTGGTCCATAGAGGCTGGGTTGCTAAGCTTAACTTCATGCTGCTGTGTTGAAACTTCAGAGCACAACAGGGCACCTATCAGATAGAGAGAACATGAGAAGAAGACAGGCACAGAGAGAACGGGCACATGCCAAGATGAGAAAACTGAGACTCAGAGAGTAGTCAACTCTCGCCTGCAGCTGCACCACTGGAATTTAGTAAAGGCAGAGTCTGGCTTAGACCCGGGCTCCCTCTGCCTTCTTTTGATGTCTAGGGAACCCCGATTATACCAGATTAGATCTGCCATTTTTGCACACCCAGATTTCTGTGTCCAAGAATAGTATATACTGAACTTTTGGCGAGCCCTGGGCTTTAGGCACCCCCATTTCTCACTAGTAGCTTCCCAGAGGGGATAGTGGCCTGTGGCTCCCCCACATCATGGTGGGCAGCATGTGACGTCTTTCTTCCTGTACAAGTTGAGCACTTGCCACCCTGCTGTCTGTTTTTCCTTGCTAAGGTTCAGTTCTAATTATGTTGATTTTCTTCATCCCACCCCCTCCTGGAAGCTTATTAGGTTGAATATTTTTATTTATTATCATTTCGCCCAACTCCTGCCAGCATTTCCAATTACTCTCCCCGCTTCCTTGTAATTGTCTTTCTGTAATGGCTCTGAAACAATTGCGCTAAATGAGGTGTCTCCTGCAAGATGAGAGTCTCACTTCATTAAAGGCTAATGTATTCTCAGCTCCAGCTCTGTGGGGCTAGCTTGGAAGGAAGACATTTAAACAGCTTCTTTTATTTTATAGGGAGCAACTTTCCAGCGAAGAAGATGTCTGTGGGGTATATGTATATGTGTGTGTGTTGCCTGGATTTTAATTTAAAGAAAGTTTATGAAATAGAAGTCCCCCTCATTGATGAGACTGTTGTCAGGTAGCTGGGATTTATGCAGATGGGGTGCAAGGGAGAAAGATGCAAAGGGACCTCTATGAGCATTCCCCTCCCCGGTATTTCTGCCAATCTCCACCCCTTCCTCTATTGCACTATGCATGCTGGATTAACCCTCACACTTCTTCTAGTCTCTATCTCTTGTATGCCCAGACTCCAAGGTGAGGACGCTTTCCTGTTATGCATTGTTTTGTAAGTCTTTCTTGGTTTATATGTCCTGATTCACTCACTCATTCATTCGTTCATCTGTTCCTTGTCTGTTCATTTGTCCTTTTGTCACTCATTCGGCACATGGGTATTGCCTACCTAGTTTGGGTCTCATTCAGCTGGGGCTGTGTCCTTTTGAGAAATGGAGACAGATGATTGGTAAGCAGGCCCCTGGGGAACAAAACAGTAAGCACTGCAATCAGGCACAGGCAGACACTGGGAGCGTCAACAGGGAACCTCAGGAAATCACATGGGATCCAAGGAGGCTTCTAGAGGCAGGGTGGTCTGAGCTGATACCTGGAGGGTGAGGAGTTAAGCCAAGTGGCAAGGGAGTGGGTGAAATAACTATAGGCAGATGGAACTTCATGAATTAAGTCCTGGTCGCCAGAGATAACTTGGCAGGTGAGCAGAAATGCAATATTTTCCATCTGGCACACTTGTCGTGGGACCAAGGCTGTGGTGAGAGGTGGGGTTGGGCATTAAGGAGGGTCTTGAAGGCTATACTCCTAAGGGATTTGAGGGACATTGCAGAGTTCTAAACAAGGGATTTTTGCATATGTGTTTTAGAAAGGTGGTTTCTGTTTCAGTCTGCACAGTAGATAGGAGAGAAGCAAAAACAGAGGCCAGGAGACCTTGTAGGCAAGCTGTTGTGGGAGACCATATGACTGCCATAGAGACAGGGGAAGCTGTATCTATGGATAAGGCACTCAGAAGAAGTGGCAAGCTTGAAGTAAGGATCATAAAAGAAGAAAGGAAGTCAAGGAAGAGACTGGGTAAAGGGTGGAAGGGTCCTAAAACCAGGACAGGGTGTGGCTCAAAGAGGTCTGTGAAACCTCAGGTGTGGGACTACCAGGCTCAAATCCCAGGAGATGCTAATTCCTTGATGTCTTTTGCTGATGACAGCTAATGACCCCTAACACCTTTACCAGTGGGGCCTGTGGTTTGCCTGTGAGCATCTGTTCACTCCTTCAAGGGGTCATAGATAATCTCAAGAGTTCTTCAGATTATCTGTTGCTATGACACATAAGTATCTTAGAGTGAGGGAGAGGTTTATTTTGACTCACAGTTTCAGCAGTTTCGATCTGTGGTTGGCTGGCTCCATTGTACTAAGGCAGAGTGTCATGGTGGTGCACATACAGTACCACAGAGCTATTCATTTCCTTGTCTCTATCACCTCCAAATAATACTATCAATTAAAGATCCATTGTGGATTAACCCATCGATGAAGTCAGAGCTCACATAATCCAGTCTACCTCTTAGTGGTTGGATCCACCAACATTCAACAAAATGAGGCTTTGGGGGGACACTTTGCATCCAAATCATAACCTCTGTGCATTGAACACTGGCAGTTCTGATTCCTACCCCCAGAGCGTGACTTACACCAAGCTGAGGAACGGGAAGGCTTCCAGGATGCCTCAGCCTGCATTTCCTTCTCAGAATAAAAGAAAGAGGGAATCTGGCCAAACCAGAGCTGGCCTGGATGCATCCAAGCCCAGGAAAGGTGGCTTGAATTTTGTTCCCCCTTGCTAATTTCCAGGGTCCATCCCTGTGCAAATGCCACAGACTCCCCCCAGGCACATCTAGTATTTCTTCCTTCCTGGTTCCCAGAACACATTCCTACCAGTTCGAACCTTGCTGATTTGCTGTTATTTCTTTGCTCGTCTGTCACTTCAGCGCAACTTTAGAGTTTTCTAAGAAAGGGATTCTTGGCGTCCTTCTCTTTACATCCCGGGCACCCGGAACAGAGGCTGGCATATAATAGGTTTTCCATAAATAAATAAATGCTGTCAGGGAGGCCCAGGTGCTCCAATGGTACCCCAGGAGTCGCAACACATTTGTAACCTGAGGGACAAGCTCCCCACATAGGTTTCAGGGTAGACAACATTCCCCCAGGTTTGATTTGCTACTGAAGTGTGCATGTGTGTGTGTGGGGGGGGGTTGTTAGGACTGTTACTTTTTTCTGCTCTCTGGGAAGATGTGGGGCCAAGGTAAGTGTTCCTCCTGGGCGGGAGGACTGAGGAAGCAGTAGTGTCTGGCTGGATTTCTTCTGATGAGGTGCTTATGTAATACCAGGCTCCCTCCAGCTTCCAGAGACTGAGCTGCGCACACCAAGGGAACCAACACATGGAGAGACACAGCATCTGTGCCATTAGACAACTGGAGTGAAGAAGTGTACACATCTGACGTCCTCAGGAAAAAAAAAAAATTTAGCACCAGGGCAGTTTCCAGCTAGTCCCAAAGAATCAAAAGTATCTTTAAGTATCTCAAGACAAAGTATCACCAGTTGTTTTTTCATCCTCTCAAATCTCAGGTCATACTCGGCTGGTCACGCTCTCCTGGCGAATGCTGCTGTGGAGAGTCTGCCCTCCAGAGGACTGGAGGGCACCTCGTCAGCAGCTCCCTCCCCAGCCAGTATAAGCAGGTCTCTGGCAAGGCCCCGGGCAGCCAGTGAGTGCAATGAGAAAATTAATGGGAGTGGAAGAAAGTACCGCAGGCCCCTGGTATCCATGAGTCTTACATCTGCCGATTCAACTAGCAAAGGATGGAAAATACTTGGAGGAAAAAAAGATTGCATTTGTACTGCACATGTGTGGACTTCTTTTCCTCAACATCATTCCTCAAACAATAAGTGTTTCTACTATCTACATGGCATTTATCGTGCAGCAACTATCGCAAGCCATCTAAAGGTGATTAAAGAATATGGGAAGGTGTTTGCAATACATGTAGCTGCCATTTTATTTATATAAGGGACTTGGCCATCTGTTGATGAGCAGGACAGTTCCCCTGATGCTTCTTATGCTGATTTGTGTCATCTATACAAGGGGCAGCTTGATCTGCCCAGGAAGAGGGAAGGAATGGTCTCCAGGATGTCCCCTGTTCTGAGGAGCTGCACAACACATTTCATGCCAAGGCAGAGGTAACCACCAGGGAATGATGTCAGCATCCCCTTTTACATGTAGGGAAAAGCTGCCTCTCCCTCCAGGGACAGCATTGCTGGTAACATCATCATCACCCCATCACTAGTGACCTGTGAGTGTTTCTTTTAGAAATCAGTGACTTTTTTGGATTTGTGTGACTTTGCTCCCCACCATCACAGATGAGGGGGTAGCCCTAGAACTGGCATCTTAGGTTTGTAGTCCAGCACAAATTCCTACAAACACCCATTCTGTTACAAGGAAGGGGCTGACATGTCCTAATTGACTTTCTGATTTAATATTTTATTTATGTAGTGTGTGTGTGTGTGTGTGTGTGTGTGTGTGTGTGTGTATGTGTGTGTGTGTGTGTGTGTGTGTGTGTGTGTGTGTGTGCATACTGTGTCCCTGTGGAGGACCAAGGCTGACTTTGGTAATCATCCTGGATTGCTTCTACTTCCTTCTTGCTTCAGTCTGGGATGTCCCAGACTCCACCCACTAGGACCAGAGGTGCAGGCTGCCAGCCACCGTTTCTGCCTAGTGTTTTTACGTGGCACTTGGGATCCCAACTCAGGACTTTCTGCTTTGGAGACAGAGTCTTAACCCCTGAACTAATATAAAAGCCCCACTTACTAATATAAAAGCAACTGGTCTCATTTTCCAAAGCACCCCGGGTTTGGCTCAGTCAAACAAAGCCAGGAAACTACCTAGGGGATTGGACATGCAGAGAGGGACTGAGTAAACTTAGATTGTAGGGACCTCCTGACCCCACAGTTCTTCCTTCTGGAATGCTTGGATCTTCCTGGAACCTCAGCAGGTCATCTTGTCTATTTCCATCACCAAGTGGGACTACATTTTGACCAACCAACTAGCCAACCAACCATGACTTCTCTCCTATCCTCACAAAAAGCAGAAAGGACATAAAAAAGGAAGGAAATGTAAGGTTGACTCCCAGGGAGGTCCAGGAGATCAGAAGAGACAACATCAGACAGACCCTGGAGATTACTGCGTTTCTAGATCTGGCGTTCCCTGAGCCCAACTCTTCTGAAGTCTGTCAAGAGCATCTGTAAAACAGACGCGTTGCTCAGAATCAAGTGTTCCCCTTCTTCTAAGTGTATTGCTCACTGTCCCGACTTCCATGCATTCCCTCCTTGGAGCAAAAGGAGAACAAAGATGGTCCCCACCAGGCAGCACTCATTGTGATGTATCTGGAAAGAAGGAGTCCTTCACAAAGTACCCTTGTGCAAACTAAGCCAATGCTGAGACCGACAGGCCTGGGCTCCCCAAGCAGGCCAGTCACCATGTTTGGAAGACCCCTGGTCATCTGAATCTTCCCTGCCAGTTTTTTAAATCACTGGACTCCACGTTCTCTTTTTGTTTTATTTTATTTTTGTTTTCACATGTGTATATATGGTGTGTGTGTGCACGTTTGCATATATATGGGTACACATATGTGTTTAGATTCTTGTCTAGTATGTTCGTGTAGAAACCCAAGGGTCTCCTGGCAGAGTCTCCCGGTTGAGCCCAGAACTCACTAATCCACTATGCTAGGTGAACCTTTTGCCCTGGGAATTCTCTGTCTTTGCCTCCTGGTTCAGCTGGCTGCCACTCCTGTCTGGATTTTATGTGGGTTCTGGGTCTTTGAGCTGCAGCCCTCACCTTTGTGCACCTTGTCTCTTGGGCCATCTCCCCAACCCCCCAACTCCCCCTTTGTTCTCCTATAACTAGGTACTTGCTGAATGATGCTTTCTTCCCAGACAGGTAGCTGGCCACTTTCTGGTTTCTCAGCAAATCAATTCTGCTGCTCTCCTCAGGCTCAGCTGCTCAGATTTCTTAGCCCCATGGATCTTCCTCCAGGAGCAGGGGAGAGAGATGCTGTTGCCCTGTCTGCTGCCAGCATCAAAGCTTTCCGTGTGGCTCTGGTAAAATGTTAAGAATTGCAGGATAATTAAGTTGCATTTCTGTGCATTGTTTACTGTTGCTCTCAACCAATCACTATTCCATAGGGGCTAATCTGTGTAGGATTTCCTTTTTTTTTTTTTTTTCCTTTCACAGTGCCTGTTTGTAGCACATTCTTCATTATGCTTCAGTTACAATTTTAATTTTACTATTATTAAACCTTCCCCAAAGCTGTATTATTCTGCGCCTCTGAGCTAGAATTCCTGATTTGGGGACTGTTTGCATCTGGGCCTGTTCACAAATGATTGTTCTTGTTTACAAAAGAACACACGTTCAGCTCGGCACTGAAGCAGTCCCTTGGCTTGCCCCCAGCTCAGCCTGGTTGTAGGAAGTCCTGAGAGGTGGGACAAGGGGTAGAAAGAACCTCTTGAGAATTTGCTGTTGAAAGAGCATCTACAGGGCTTCTAATGACCAAATCAATGGAGAGAGCAGTTGAGTTCCCTGGGCTATCTGGAAGCTAGGGACGGTTTGCTTAGCCCAGAATAGCAACAGTGGTTCATTCCAGCAGTGCTGAGGAGCATGGGCTTTGGAATCAGATCTAAGCTTGAAACCTAGCTTCTTTACCAAGTAGGCTCTGGCACTGAGCAGTTCTATAAATTATCTCAACCTCAATTTTCTTGTTATAACAAAGAAGGAGATTATGTTGTTCCTTAGGCTAGGAAGAAAAGGGATAATATTTTAGGATGATGTCCAAGAGAAGTAAGGAACTTACTAAACAGTAGTGTATTAGTCTGTTTTCTTTTGCCGTAACAAAATGCTCCTGGTGTGGTGTACTTTCTAAAAAGAAGATCTGGAGTGTTCTCACACTTTTGGAGATTCAACAATATGGCACTGGCACCTGCTGAGGTCTGGTGAGGGTCTCGCTGCATGACATCACACGACGGAGCAGGAAGAAAGAGAAGTTCAGGTGCTAGGCTCACTCTTTACAATGACCCGCTTGTGTTGAGTTCTTAGTCTTGCCTGAGGTCAATGTTTCCAATGATTTCACCACTTTTTTTCCTTTTTTCCATTCGTTGACAGTTTCATACATGTGTGCAAATGAATTTAAGTCATTTTCACTCCATGCTACCTGATTCCACCCTTGCTTCTTTCTCCTACCGAAAGCCTTTTTCTCAACCAGCCTCCCTCCTACTTTCATTGAGATTTTTTTATATGTGTGGCCCACTGAGTTTCATGCACTGCATGTGCTTGAGCACTGGCTAGAGCATGGACAGGTATACTACTGAAGAATGTGGCTCCCTTTCCTGCAGCCAGCATTAACTATCAAGAGTCCTTCAGGGAGGAGTGATACTTGGCAAAGTCTTTCAAATCCTTCCATGATAATATGTTGGCAGGTTCAGTCTTTTGCAGGTCTTGTGGAGATAAACGCAGCTGCAGTAAGTTCATGGGTGCAACATCCCTGTCATGCCCAAAAGACTCTTTCAGGGGGGGAATCCTCCTCACCCTCTGGCTCTTGCATTCTTACCACCCTTCTTCCACTGAACCATGTTATGATGTGCTAAGATCGATATTGATAAGCCTCTGAAGTCATCCGGAAGACTTGGGTGATATAGATGCCCTGTTTAGGGCTACGTACTCCACAGTCACTTGTTTTCTGCACTTTGATCATTTGGACTTCCCTCACTTTCTATTAGTCCTCGCCAAGGTAAAGGAGCCACCACCTCTTAATATCATCACATTGGGATCCAAACTTCAGCACATGAAACCTTGGGGGACCCACTTAAACTATAGCAGGAAGTAAAGTGGAGGCAATTCTGCCATTCTATCTCCAGTCCATTTTGCTTCCTCTGTCTCACATCTGGAGCTTGCTTGCTCATGTGGCTTTTTGTCTGAGAGCTCTGAAGCCCAGACCTGCCTCTGATGCCATCTCTAAGCCAGTGCAGTGGAGTGGGAAGCACTTTCCATATGTTCTTGATGTCCGCTAATGGTAAGAAGGACAGAGTGGTAGATTCCAGGGGGCCTGAGTTTGTGGAAATCCAGCCCTATGACAGCCGAAGGTAGCTGAGGTCTTGAGAGCCCAGGGCCAGCTGCTGACTTCTGTTTTCTTTGCTAGCAGCATCAATGCAGCCAGTTACCCCCAGTCCTGCCCCAGCATCCCACAACCTCAGCTTCTTCCTGGACTTCCCTTGGCTTCTTTCTTCTCCCATCACCCTGTCCCCCCATGCCGCCACACATACACTAAAACCATAACTTTTTCCCCCCTTTCCCATTATCTCTAACCCATATACTCCGGGAAGTTTAATTTGTTCTCGGTAGTAATCACCATTAACTAGAAATTGTCTTTCTCTGTGTAAACACGTCATTAGTGAAGCTGGTTTTCTGCAGGGTCCAGATTTCATTTTTATTAAAATGAAACACTTTCAGGCGCCTCACTGTGTCCAAGGAAAGAGAGTATAATTTTAACCCATTGGGTTGGCCACAGATAATTGGGCTGGCATTTGATTGGACGATTAGGGAAATATCTTCTTTGCATGCAGTATAATTTGCATTTTTTTCCCACTTATATGAAGCTAAGTCATGCTTTCGTACACAGGCAGTTTTAATGAGCATTATAAATCCTAATGAATATATTTTCATGTTCATTTTATTGGCTTGTTTTTATTACTAGAGGTCTGAAAAAACAGGGCGAGTAAGGGAGCTGCAGAGGAGATGGCAGGCGAGAAAAGCACTGTGGCAGGCTTGCTGTCCCTTCCCTTCTGCCATCAGGCAGCCAGAGATGAGAAGAGAACAGGAGGGGGTCATCTAGATACTCCAACCAAGCCAGAAGTCCCCCACCCCATGCAGGGAGCATGTCTCTCACTTTGGGGTCCAACAGACCCTAGTTGCACCAGCAGTGTCTGCAGCAGCAAAAGCATGAAGATAGCAAACCCCAAGCCATTATGGTCTGCTACGGAACACAGGCACAGTGGCAGGCATGTAGCTTAGCTCAATCCAATAGACTGAGTCGCAGTTCACAAGGAACTGCCATATGAGAGCACCCATTTTGAAACCCAGAGCCAAAAGGCGGTTCTCAAGTGTATAGAACTCAGTTTTCTCCTGGCTTTCTCAGTGCTTGTCAATATCTCCAGGACTTACTTAGCACATCCTATATGGTTCAGCTATAGTTCTTAGACTTCTGCCAGTATTCAAAAGGATATTCTCATTCATTCAATAGCATGTTTACATATGTTGTATATATATGGTGTCTTTAGATTTCTGCCAGTTTCAGAATATTAAAAAATATTCTGCATTATGGGATCAATAAAATAATCTTTTTGATTCCAGTTTGCTCTGGGTCTAACACTGTATATGAACCAGACATTTGCCCTGCTCCTGCACACGAACTGCTCCTGTCAACTTCTGCTTGAATCTTGCCTCCAGCTGAAGGGCATCCTTCACATCTCCTCTGCTCAGTGTCCTGGGACCACTCACTTGCCTTTGTTCCAGAGGTCTGGCTAGTGTCTGATAGTAGAACAAGTTGTGGGAAGCCTAGCTAAGCCTGTCTGGTATTAGGTGACCTCCGACCACAGACTCACTGCTTTTCACCATAATCTACTGTGAGACCAACCCACTGACAAGCCCTATTTCTACCTTTCTACCATGACCATCACTCCTCCAACCCTAATCTCTGCTCTTTCTTTTTCATCAGAAAGATATTTCCTGGGAATTTTGAGGATGTTATTTTAAAAAAATTAGTAAAAGAAATCTAGTTCTGTTGCCTTTGACACAACTTGAGCATGACTCAACATACCACTCACACTTACTTATGCTTCATTGTTTCTCGCCACATTCCTCTCACACACAGACAGGGCTGAACCTTGCTGAATCTTGCTGTGGCCTTCAGGATACCTCTATGTCTTCCCACTGTGCAGAAGATGTTTATTGTACAACTGCCATGTGCTAGCCTGTAGAACAAGCAACACTAACAGAGAGGTCTTGTTATATAAGAGAAATAGGTGCTGGCCCAAGAGAAAACCCTGATTCAGCCTGGGATTGGCGAAAGTGTACTGATGTGTGACTGTGGACCAACATTTTCCTCTGGCTGCTGAAGTCACCTATAGCATAGGAGGTGGTAAGGATTTAAATCAGATCGTGGAAACAATTTAGAAACGGTAATGCTAGTCAAATTTTAGGTGGTATATGGATGGTCAAATTACCAAGTAATTTAGACTATGGACTCTGGGTCCTGGGCCACCACACTTACAGTGACAGGTACAGAGACTCGATTGCTGTTAGTGTGGGATGCCAATGCATCCTGAAGTCAGATATGTATGCATATGTCTTTCCAAAGAGGGAAAACAGGAAGGAACCTCTGCCTGGATGGGTTTCACAGAGCTGGCTCACCACCCAGAGCCTAGTCACCACTCAGAGTGCAATGCAGTATACTGCCTTGAGAAATGCATCTCCCGGGACATCACATCTCTGGGATGGGGCAGTGCCCTCTAATCTTGCAAGTGCCAGAATGTTCTGCTGCCCACCACTGATTCCTGTCCAGTATGTGTGGTGGATCAGCACTGTATTGCCTTAACACTGCAATCTACTGGTCAGGGCCCCTGGTTGAGCCTTTTTCATGTGTCTTTCTGCCTGCTTCTCACTGCCACACTTACAGCACCAAGGTGAGAGCAGCTTTACAAATGCCTTTGATGACTTCACTAGCTAGAGATAAGGACACCAGTAATACTCTCAGCCAGCACATCTCCTTCCCAACTGGAGACTAACAGTCCACAACTGACCAATTAGTTTTGCTCAAAGGAAAGAGAGAGAGGGAGAGAGAGAGAGAGAGAGAGAGAGAGTCAGCCAGCTAGGGAACAAGGGCTTAAGATTCAATGATGTCCTTGTGTAGATTTGTAAAACACAATGGAAAGAACTCACCTGAGATACCAAATTTTTGTCAAAAAGTTGAACAGTTGACAAGCGTGCAAATGACACTTGTGACAGCGTCTGTCCATTCTCTAGCTGTTCCAAGGCTTTGTATTAGTGGGGCAAAGTCTTCATAAGAAAAACTGCCCAACAGTTCAGAAGGCCAGGAAGACACAGCCAGCCTGCTCGTTCCTTGTGACCTGCTAGTTTAGGGTAACCAGAGGGGAAGAAAGTTAATGATAGAATTGATTCACAATGGGCAGTGAAGAAGAAGGGTTCTGGAGAAGACGTTAAGGAAGGTCAGTCACTGATTCCAAGATAACCTCAGTGCCAGACCCAGTTCTAGATGAAGAAGAAGGTTGAAGGCCAGTGGGAGGGGCCCTGAGGAGAGAGTTCATTTGTACATCTCTCCTTAGCTGACCAGGACTAATGGCTCTTGAGAGTCAGAACAGACCAAAGTGAGGCCAAGGGATGGAATGAAAAGAAGCTTGTGTTCTGGCCTACTGCTGTGGGGACAGCCTGCAGATAGGGCCACCTGGAGAGGAAGGAGGTCCTAAGCTCCCTGTCTTGGGGGGTTATTTGTATAATGTCTGGATGGCATAGCTTAGCCAGTTGAGTCCTGGAGCTGGAGAGGTACCTGGCCTGTTTGGTTTAAGCCTCCTGGACTGTTCCAGGAATTATGGGATGGCAGGATATGACTCTCTCTCCACTTCCCATGCCCCTCCCTCCTCCTCTGCCTGTTCTTCCACTCTCCGTGCCTCCCCTCCACTTCTGCTTCTCTCTTTGCCCATCTCCCCCTCTCCCATCTCTCTGCTTTCTGTGTAGTCTTCTGGATCCGCAGGCTTCCTCGCAGGGAGGAACTCAGAACCCAGCTGGGGAGCAAGTGGCTGGCTGTTCTCATCTCTCTTTCTCCTCCTCTAACTCTCTCTGTCTCCTCTTTCCATTCATTCTTAATCTGTTTGTAAACTCATGGGCCTTCTTCTCTTTGTGTGTTTCTGTTTTTATTCCATGATCAGTTTCTCCTTGCTCCTGTTACTCATTCACCAATGCCCCCCTCCCCCTAGATGGTGTCTGGGCATGATGCTCTGTCAGAGGACCCAGTTTGCATAGAGAGGGGATCTGCTAGGGGCAAGTGGTGTAGTGTGAAGGGGCAGAGCCCTGAGCCAGCCCAACTCTTCCTGCTCTGACTGTGTAATTGAAGACCAATTCCTCCTCTTCCCTAGGTCTCAGTTTCCCCAGAAATACAATGGGGACACTGTCTTTCAAGATGTGTCACGTTTCATCAAAGAAGTGTCTTTTCCAGTCAGCGAAGGCTTCTCCTCTCAGCTCCCCACCCCCACGGAGCCTTGGCAGGCTGCAGTGTAAGCAGGGGGTGTATGAGGCTTGGGGTGGGGGTGGGAGCCCAGGGAAGGGCTCTGCTGCAGGGCCTAGTTTAGGCAAACAGCAGGGACTGCTGGCGGCAGCTCCAGCCCCCACTTGCGCTGCTGTAACAGCTGCAGTCCAGCTGCTGGCATCCCTGCTGGGGGAGCACGCTAAACCTCTCTGGGGTCAGCGCTGTGGTATGTCGGTTTCCATAGCAACCAGCCAACGGGCCACTTTCTCAGAACAATTCCCCTACTCAGCCAGGTTCTGGACTTAGCTCAGCCCAAGGGCATGTGGCTGAGGAGCAGCGCAGGGAGGGGGAGAGGGCGCCAAGGGCCCCACAGAAAGTGGTTATCTCAGTCTTGTCCTCGTTCAAGGGGCTGGATCAGAAGGCCAGAGCTGCAGGCTTGCTTGGCTTCCTGTCTAACTCGCCCTGTTCCCCTGTCTGTGCCACTGCTGCCCCCACCGCCTATCCCCAGACCACCCAGCTCAGCTTGTGTGGAAGACATCTCAGGTCTTTGTCTGAATATGAACAGCAGCTGCCTGGCAAGATAGGGAGCTGGAGCAGGAAGCCCCTGGTGTGGCGTAGTGTGTGGGCGTGGCTGTTGGAGGGGCTCTTTATCTCTCTTCTGTCCCGCTACCCTTCCATTCAGCACCCCCCCCCCAGACCATCTGAATCCTACCCTTCTCCCATCTGTGACCTCAGGGGAAGTGGGGAGTGAGGTTCTGGTGGGTCCTTTCTCATTTTTTTGATGTGGTCCCCTGGAATGCCACCCCGGTCTCTGGCAACTTGGAGCTGGTGAGACTTTCTGATTGCACAGGAGTTCACTTCCAGAAAGGACCCATTAGTAAGAGGGGGAACTGACGCCAAGGACAGTGTCGATGATAGTCCTCACATCCATAGGGTTCAGCATTGAGGCTGGGACTTGGTTTCTTGAGAAACTACCTGGGTGGTCCTTGCTAGGACCTGGGAGGCCCGGATTGTTCTTGGGGCGGCCTGTCCAGCTGTCTTGATCTTCAGTTCTCTCCAGTGGTTTCACTTTCAAGGACTCTAGTTCTGCCTTCCCGCTATCCACTTCATTTACTGCCCCACTCCCTTAAAATGAGGGGACAGATGTCCTTTCTTCCATGCACCACAGCTGCAGCCAAACAATTTGTCTAAGCCCTGGAAACAGGTGTGGAGTAATTCTCGCCCAGCCACCCCTGCCCCAGGGATGAGGGGAACTCAGGAAGGTGGCCAATTTTAGAAGCCCCATGGCTTTCCCTCCCCCCCTCCAGCCCCACCTGTGAAATGGGAGGGCTGGTTTAGATTAGCACTTCCCAATGTGGGCTCCAAAGCACAGAGAGCTCTGGAGGAGTAAAGGGTTCCAAAGCCAAGCAAGCTTAGAAACCCTGCAGGACTCCAGCTCCTGAAGAAGCCTGGGTTCATTTCAGACCCTTTAAGAAGCTCGGCACTGAAGGAAACCAACTCACTTCAACCTAGGTGGACTCACACCCTTCTTCAAGCCCATCAACAAGTCCACCCCAGCAAGCAGCAGTCCTTTCTCTGCTCCTTGTTCTTCACAGTTTGCCCTTCACCCGAACTGTGCTTCTGGAAGCTTGTGGGTCACTCGGGGCCTTTTTGCCTCAGAGTGCGAGACAGCAGTTCTAGAACAAAATAGAGCACGCTAACTGTCAACACATCTGCTTACTCAGAGGACCCTGAAAGAACCTGAAGGGAGAAAGTGCTCCCCCCCTTCCCACCACCCGAATTCTCTCCAGCCTTGCACATCCACAGCCTGGAGGAGACACTGTGGCGCAGTGGTAATGTTAGCCATGGAGAAGGCCTGGGTCCCGCGCTGCACTGGCTGACCGGGTCAGTGCACACACTACACGCCGCGGGCCCAGAATTGAAAGAAGAGACAGATACACAGGGGCAATAATTGACACTCTGGACGTGTTCAGAAGCAGGTGACGAAGACAATTAACTTCCTCCTCCTCTGTGGGAGATTTCGTTCTGCTTAGAAGGAAAAAACCTGAGACACAGACAAGTTAAGACCCCTGCCCAAGATGGCGCAAAGCTTTCCTAAGTTTACCTCCTTATAACATTTCCAGAAAGGGGTAATGCTGGGTGTGATGGCTGGTGTTAGCCATCTGTCAGTGTCTACCCCACAGAATCTAGAATAGCCTAGGAGACGTGTCATGGCACACCCGTGGGAAGCTATTTAGATTTAGGTTAGTCTCTAGGAATATCTGTGAGGGATTGTCTTGATTGTGTTAAGGCGGGACGACCCGCCTCCTGTGGGTAGCACCATTCTTGGGATAGCATCCTGGAGTCTATAAATGGAGAAAGGGAGGTAAGTAGCAGCAAGCATCCATCATCGTCTGCTTCTGACTATGGATGTAAATGTAAATCTGGCTGCCTCGACTTCCCTTCCACGATGGACTATACCGTCAGCCACAACAGGCCTTTCTCCCTTACACTGCATTCGTCTGGGTATTTTATTACAGCAACAGGAAAAGAAACTAAAACACTAGGCAAGAGCTCTACCTCTGCTCATCCCTGGCCCTGGTTTCCTTTCCCCATGAGCCTTTCACCTTCCCTGGGCAAGTAAAATGTAAGAGAAAAGTTGGAAAACAACTTTGGGTGTTTTTTTTTTAGGCTAAGTGATAAGGAGATGTCTGAAGAGAATATCATTATTTTAAAATAGATTGCTAAAATAATAATTGGTCTATGAATTGAAATGATCACATTTCAGTTTGGAAGAGTTCTTCCTCTTAAGAAGGAAGAGCATTTTCACCTGGATAAAATCTAAGACCCTCCTAGTAGATGTCTACAGCTGTGGGTAGTATCTATATTTTATATTTCTCCCATACATACATACTATGGTGGAGTTTTGTTTATGTAGTATAATGGAACAATTATAATATAATGTAATAAAATTGCCAGCATTACTACTTTTATACTTTGGGCCCATTATTAAGTAAAATAAACATTCTTGAACGTAAACATTGTGACAGAACATTCCATCTGAAAACTGACTAAACTACTAAGTGATTAGCGGGTGGGTAGTGTACACAACATGGACAGATTAGACAAAGGGATGACTTGTGACTCATGTACGAGGAAGAAAGACAGCACAGGATTCCACAGTGCTTTCAGAGTGGCATACAAATTCAAAACACTGCTTTCCTCTTTCCTGAACTTTCAAGACCATGCTATCTCGTACAGAACGCTGAGTCACAATCACTGAAACCAGTCTACCACACGGTCTGGCCTTGGGAAAAGAACACTTCTTTCTTCACATGCCTGACTCAGATTTTTAAAGTCATTTTACTTAGTACAAAGAGAAAAGCGTTAGAGTGGAGGACCCAGAGGGAAGTTTGACATTCACACTAAAGGATGCTCCAAGGATTGGAGGGTGGGGGGAAGGGAAGGGCACTGGGAGAAAGAGAGGGAGGGGGGTGAAAGGAAGGGGAAAAGGGGGAAGGGAGCAACGGGGTCCGGGGAAGGGTAGGGACAGGGTAACTATTAAGTTTGTATGAGTGGAAAAAAAAAAAAGAAATGAGGAAAGAGTGGGGGGGGGATAAAAAGAAAATCCCAGAATGCCTAGATTGTGTTCTGTATTGTTCTAGGGCTAGGGAGTGTCCTATCTGCAAAAAAATCTCCCTTTTGAGTTTTATGTAGCTGAGAGAAAGGCCATGTATTACCCTTGAGAGGAAGGATGTTTATCTCTATAAGGTAGTAACACTGAGACTGCTGCCCTACTGTGTGTTACTGTCATCAGCCACTGCACCAGACCTCAGTCCATGTCTTCATTTAGTTGCACCCTCTCTTCTGCTACCTACTTCCCTTCTTTCGTCTTCTAAAAATGTCACAACCACAAGATGCCCTTGCTGGGGGAAGCTAACCTACCAAATGTCTCTACTTGTTCATGATGTGTGCTGGCATCTGTTGCCTTTCACTTCTGTCCTGGGATGGCATCCTTATCTGGAGCCAAGGCAAGGGTCCAGAAAGATCTGTTGGTCTTGGAGGCATGGTGGGAGAGGAGTTGTATCCAGAGTTTGTCCTTCTGAGCTTATTTAGTTGGGTCCTCTGCCTGTGAGAGCCTCTTCTCTTGTCCTTTCTGGAGTTGTGAGAGAGAAGAGGATGCTGTTTAGAGGTGGTTGGCTCTCTAGATGCTAAGCTAGCATGATTTCTAACTCTTCTCAGTTTCCTGAAGGGACAGTCTGACTTTAGGAGGTATCTGGGAGTAGAGAGCACCCAACCCCAAGCATCTCCCTGGACAGATCAGTGGCTCCTCTCCACACGTGTGATTTCCTGCTTAGCTTCCTTTTGTGTGTGCATGCCCGCCTACCCTGATATACAGACACTTTGTGGATCAGTAGACTCGGGAGGAAGAAAGGGCTGGCGCAGAGAATCACCTGTGATCAGAGGCTAATTAGAACAAGGACCTCATTAGAATTATTTAGGAAGGTGTTTTGTGCGGGAATCATGGGGGTGCAGTGAGAGGGTGGAGGAGAAAATGACGTGGCAGTTTAAAGCCCAGGGGTCATAAAGATGTTAAAACTTATAGACAACTTTATCAGTGATAAAACTTATAGACAACTTTATCAGTGATGACTCTTTTTGCCTCTTGCCTGAAAGAGGCACTGCAGACACAGTGGGACCAGGCCACGCATGTCCAGGCAGTTCTGACAGCGAGGGGTCCTCACATAGACAGCCACACTGAAGCCAGGAAGCGCAGTTAAGAAGCTTTTCTCAGTCCAGTTTAGCTTTCTCCTCCCTAGACCCAGTGCTACTGGGGTATGTATGTGCTGCAGGATCTGAGTTATGCCGATGGAAAGAATTCTGATTTGAAAGGAGACCATAGATAGGTCACATGACTTTTCTGAACATAGGTAACCTTAAAGTTTGACTCTGGGGCCCGATGTGGCTTGAGGAGGTGCTTTGTGAAGGAGTGCCTTATGGTTATCACCTGGGGGTTTGCGCCTTCACTTCACCTTGGAGTAGGATAGGGACAGAAGCTGAGAGCTGGTGTTGACGCAGAAACATGACAGTGACGCAAGGAAGTTACTTCTCCTGTGTCCAGGTCGGTGCAGTGACATTAAACTCTAACAAAGCTGATTTGGCAGCTTCAGAATAAGAGCCTCCCGGGCCATGTGCAACAGAAACCTCCTGATGGAAGGAGACCTCAGTTCAGTGAACATTCAGCCTGTACCCATGGGCTCAGGACTCAGGCAAGCACTTTAAACCCACAACTTGCTGCATCATGTTGGAATTCCACAGCTTTCTCTGGGGTGGGCTGAAGAGGCCAGGAAGTGGGCTCTGGTCCCAGAAGTCATGCTGGCACCAGAAATCCAACCACAGAGAGTTGCTGGGGGAAGGGGTCCATTTCACAGCAGATGCCACAAGGTCGGCAGGGAGTGGAGGGCTGGTGTTCTGTGGCCTTTGGGATCTGGCTGCTACTGAAGGTGATCCCTGACACAGTGACCGTCAGGTGCCCCATGGGAGGCGAAGGATGAAGGAGATGGGAATTCTCGTAAATTTTTAATCTGAAAAATAAAGAAAGTGTGAATCTGAATTAATGCAGGTATTAAATATTTAAACTTTCTGTACTCACTTTCATTTTTAACATATTCCTCCCTCAAAAGCCACCGCTTGTCAGATTTGTTCTCAAGATGTCCCTGTCTCTTTGCCTCCCCCCAGGTCCGACCCTAAAGTGAGAACGCAGGTATTCATCATCCTGATGGAAATGCTCATTTTATTTCTCCTACAGGAACCGTCTGATCTCTCTCTCTCTTTTTATATTTATGCTTCCTCTATATGGCAGCATAAATAATTAATGCCATTATAAACACATCCTATGCAAAATATTTATTAGAAAAAATAACTCTTTAATTTGGCACATCATTTAATTCCAATCATAGCACATAAGCTACAATTAATGCCAGTGCTGGGGAATCCAACCTGGCTGGTAATACTTGTGCAGGTTTGACAAAATCTCTTATCCCAAAGCCCCCATGGGCCCTGGGCTATTTGTTACTTGTGCGTATTTGCTTGATGAAAGCAGATGGCCTTGGCTGTCCAATGGGGGGCTGGGAGAGATTCCAGAAACAAGGCAGGGAGTTCACTAATTTCTTCCCTGGAATCGGGGGCAAAAATGTCTAGGTCCCTTCAAGTTCATTTGGTGGTATACATCTGAAATACTGCAGGATATTTAAATGTAGGTCATTTGTCGTATCTTTGTGGGAGTGGACATCGTCTTCCTGGATGTCCTGGTGAGTCCTCATAAAGGCCTGGCTTAGAGCACGGTGGCAAATAGTTTCCTAGGGTTGGGTTTCATGCGCCCATTCACTTAATAAATATTTATTGAATGTTCTACATGTGCTGGGCATCGTGGGAGGCACTGGAAACACATTACATAAGCCAGGAGACGTGAATATCCATTGCCTGAGAATCTCTCCATGGCCTCCGACTATCTGTAGGAATCATCAGCATAGCTTCACTCCCAGCTTTGAAGAACTTGCAGCTACCATTTGAGTAACTCAGTGTTCCTAGTTTTATGGACTCCCATGGGCTTAGCGCAGCCTTGCGAACCAGAACTCAGCCACCACCACCCACCCTTCTCTGGGAGAGGTCCTGTAAACAATGTGACTTGCATCAACATCTCTCTGCTCTGGCTCCAGCGTGGTCCTCCCTCTGCAGTTAGAGGAAGGTCTCTTTTGGGAGATCGCTGACCCTGCTGTGACTTACCTCAAGGTCCCTGATTTCGAGTTAAAATCTTGGGGGTTTTGATTTCAGATGCGCGCGCGCCTCTGTGTGTGTGTGTGTGTGTGTGTGTGTGTGTGATGTGCACGCATGTAATGTGTATGTACATATACAGAAACCAGAAGGGGACATCAGGTGTCCTGCTCTGTCACACTTTGGCACTCTTTACCTTATTCCCCTGAGAGAGGGTCTTTCACTGAACCTGCAGCTAGACTGGATAGGCAGCAAGTCCCAGTGATCCTCCTGTCTCTCCATCTACACATATATGATCATGCTCATGTATTTCCATGGATACCGGGGACTCGGACGCAGGTCCTTGTGCTTGTACAGCAAGCCTTCTTACTCACCCAGCTACCTCCCCAGCCGTAGGTTTCAGTTTTAACGTAGCATTTGCTAGCCTTTCCTCCCGTTGACTGCCTTCTGCGATTATCTGCAGGCCTGGCATCATTCAATGAGTGTTCCCAAGCTGAAAGCCTCCTGTTCACTCGTGGCCCAGACTCTTGTTAAATCTTTCATGAGGTAGAGAATAATGAGGGGACAACTCGTGCGTTGGAAAAAAATTCTTTCTTTTGTAGTTAGCAAATTGCTACTTATTGTTGGAAGGCCAGTGTGGCCTTCTCAGCCTGTAACTTCACCGAAGATGAAATTAAAACTAATGGCACCTGGCTCTCAGCCCACCTTTACAGAGGGGCTCAGCTGCTCTCTGGATTTAGTAGCTTCCAAAATAGGATGGCTGGATGATCTGTAGAAATCTTGACTAGCATTCTGTTCCTTCTTGGACTTGAACTTCCAAACTATCGTCTGTATTTCACTACCATTTTTTTTTTTTTTTGAGGCAGGGTCTCATGTAGCCTAGGCTGGCTTTGAGCTCACTATGTCGTTGAGAATGACCCTGAACTCATGATCCTCCTGCCTTTGTATTCCAAGTGCTGGGATTACAGCATGTACCACTACACCCGGCTTCTATACTTTAGTATTACAGAGGTTGATGTCTGATTTGAGAGGTACATCGGGTGCTGTGCCTTGACTAGGATAGAACCTCCTTGAGAGGCGCAGCTTCAGCTGCCTTAGAGGTGAAATCAAAAGTTCTTTTTATTTGAGAGAACAAGAGAATGTATGGAGGTCAGAGGACAACTCTCAGCAACTCTCAGAAGTTAGTTCTTGCCTTTTACTCTGTGGGCTCTGGGGACTGAACTCAGGTTATTAGGTTCGTGTACACCTGCCAAGTCATCTGACTGGCCAGACAGCAGAAGTTCTGTGACGATCATCTCTACACCTCCATCCCTGGGTCTTTCATGGCACCTAGATGATCCTTCGTAGGGACTTGAAGTATGGCTGCTTGAAGGACTTCTCAGTCGCCTGTTCTTGTTATCTTTTCCTCCCTGTAAGGACAGTCACAGGGCTGGGTCATACCCAGAGTCTAGGATGTGTCGAGGAATCCAGGAACTCTTCATTAGTCTCTAATTGCTGCTTCAAGTCCTGCTTGGCCGTTTTGTCCTGCTTTCAGAAAATGGGCTTCTTTCTGTCTTACTTCTAAAACCAGGTTCTCACTTGCACACTATTCCATTCTGGTGAGACGTGCTGAGCCTCTCTCTGGACCATGTCTGGACACAATCCTCACACTCTATTCTCTTCAGAGACCCTTCTCCCATCTTTGCTCCTGGGTTGCTTCCGGGGCTTGTATCTTTGCAAGTCAGAGCATTCATGCAGTTCAGCAGGGGTGGGGGGTGGGATGGGGGCACTGCTGCTTGCCTCACTCATTTATTCCGTATTTCTCATGCAGATGCCATATCTCAGGACACCCAGCTAGGAACTGGAGCTTCATAGGAGACTCAGTCTCTGCCTTCAGAGGGCTCTGATTTCAATTCCGCTAAGTCCTTCAGTGAGTGTCCTGCTATGAAAATAGCAGAGTTAAGGGAAGGATATTAGCAATTTGATGACTTTTTAAATAAAAAGAGATACCACAAGGCCTATTAAGAGGTATTTCCTCTTGTGGGCCCCACTCCAACTCAGAACTCACAGCCTTTTCCCGACTCCGTTCAGCCCACAGGACTGAAAGTTGACGTCATTTCAAAAGGGGCCACGGCGGAGCCTAACCTCCGATGGGAAAGCCGCTTTTGCCACATCCTCTAGGACAGATGCACCATGGGTTCCTCTGGCTTGGTTAATAAAACCTGTTCTTGTTTTGCTAGTGTCTAGTGCCTGGAGTGGCAGATCCATAGCCAGTAAGTGCTGCAGCGACAAACCACAGAACACCATGAGCCCAGAGCCACCGAGTGCCTTTTATTGAACCTGACAGATATCCAATAACCCAGACCTCTTGCCTGCTCTCCTACAACACTTGACACAAATTGCATAGAGGCTTGGAGGGAGGAGTATTTCAAAATGGGGAGAAGTGCTGGTAATAGGGGTGCCTTTAGGCTGTGGGGAGAGCTCTCCAGGTCCTTTTCTGTTAAGTCTATCTCCACGTGAGACTAATCCTGAATCCATGAGCAACTGGCCTAATGAGTGAATAATAGCCAGGGTCTAGAAAGCCCGTTATCCGTTACCACACACACGTGCACGTCATCTCAGGATGCTCACGTCAGTTCAGATAGAGTCTGCTATCCCAGTTTTACAGCTGAAATGTCTGGGGCACAAATTTCCAAGATCACCTTGACTAGCAGAGGACAACTAAAGCACAAGCACAGACCTCGGTTTCCATCTCCTGTTCCTTTAACCTTCCATTTCCTTCTGTGAGTACCCTCTGTCCACAATGCAGAGAGGACCGAGGCTTCCTTTTCTCTTGAAACAGGAATGAGCATGAAAGGGATGTGCTTTGGGTTTTGATCACATCAAGTAAGGAGGATGCAGGGGCATCTCCTCAGCTTCCTTCCAGGGCATGTACCCCTTCTTTTTGTTCCTGCCTCTCGAAATGACTTCTGCGTGGGATCTGCGTCAAGCAAGAAAGGAGCAGAGAAATCAATGCCTTCTGGAAGTTTATGTTCAGGAGTGAGGGACATGGCCACTCCTGCGATCCCTCTGTTCCTTGTTTCTCAAGGGTCAGGCTCCAATACAGGAAGAAACCTACAAGGGAGTTGGGCCCAAAAGTCTCAGTTGTCATCGCCTGTCACTCAAGTGCTGCAGTCTTGGTTGTGAGACTTGCAGCCAGCATCCCACGGGCCCAGGCCCCAGGCAGCAAGTCGGCTGACTAGGAGAGCAGCTGATAAGGTGGCTAGATTCCCCAGGCAGGGCTCAGGTCACTGTGGGTGTTTACCTTGGCAGCCCATTGTGCTTCCTGCCACTTGAAGGTCTCCTAAAAACCCAGGGGAATGGCTGAAAATATCCAAGGCAATATGAAAATGAATAAGGGCTCAGCAAACAGAGCCCAGCTTCTGAGCAAACAGCTAGAAAAGGCAGGCGGGAGGCTGGCAAAGCAGGGAGAGTGGGGAATGCACAAGAGGAATGGAGAGAAGGCGTGGCGGGACAAGGTGTGGCTCCCATTGTCCTCTGTCCCAGCGATGTCTTCTCTGCCAGAAGGGACACAAAAGAAGTGTTCCATGGCTTTTTTTGGATGGAAACATGTTGGTAGAAAATACCTTGTGATCTGGCGTCTTATCTACTATTTTTTTTTCTGAAACAGGAAGTCTTAATGTAATCATTCCATTGGTGTGATAAATACATGACCAAGAGGGCACAAGACGATTTTTATTCCAATTTATGGTTTCATGCCAGAGTCCATTATGGAAAGAGAGTTACTTACTATCAAGGGTTGAGGAAACTGGCCACACCGTATCCACAGGAAGCCTTGAGAAAGAGGCGCACTTTCTGGCTTGTTGGTTTGCCAACACCCACCAATTCTCTCTTCATCTTATCCATCTGTCCAGGGAGAATGGTCCTATGCAATCTAGGCTAAGTCTTCCCACATCAATAGATAATCTCCTAGAGTCTTGCTCAGAGGTTTGCCTTGACTAAATAACTCTTAACAGTTGTACCCAAAGGCTCTTCTTAACCTCAAGTTCACACCTGTAGCAAACTAGTACACAGGGTCCTTATGTAGTTCAGGACAGTGCAGAAGTCCATCTGTGACCAAGGATGAACTTGAATTCCTGATCCTCCTGCCTCTACCTCCAAAATGTTGGAATTACAAGTGACACAACCATGCCTGTTTTTTCCCATGTTTTTCTACAACGGAAAGCAATTTGGAAGTGAGGGAAGGAATAGGTCCTTTCTTGTGAATTAGGAGGCTTGACTTCCAGAACCAGATGTCACTGAGTGACCGTGGGCAGGTCCCCTTTTATGGGAGAAGCTGGGTTAGATGACGTCATCTGGAATACTCTGTAGTTTCTGGTCTGTCTTTTGCTGTCACTTGCGATGCGGACACATGATTCCTTACTTGTGGGGCTGTGTTCACACCCTTTGAAGTGTATCTCTTGAGACACATGCATGACAGTCATGTGAGCCTGAGTCAGCAGAACAAGAGGCTTTTTGAATGTTCTGAGTCAAACCAGATGGGGCCAAAGGAGGAATGATTCCTACCAACAACAACAGCAAAGGTTACAGGGGTCACAGGTTAGAGCTGGAGACCTCACTGGTTATGACAGTTACAGCATAGTGTTTACCCTGTGTCCAGAGCCAAGCCGAGTACTGTGCCCTTACTAAGATGACTCAAGAGGTGCCCGTGGTCACCTAGTGCCCGTCTGAATGAGGCAGAAGCATTTTCTAGCCATAACCCCACATGGATGTCCGTGAGCTGTGGTAGAATAGCTGTGGTTCATGAAATAGAAAATGCAGAGATGCTCGGCAGCAGCAAACTACAACCCAAGAGGCCTACCTCTCAGAGGAAGTCTACTTCCTTACCAGAACCAAGCATGGAGGCTTAATGTAGGGCGCTGCCCCTCTCCCCATCCGTTCACTGCGTTCATGCATCCGGCCATGCAGGATGATTCTTCATAAACCACTAGCCTTCTGTTTGTGCATTTCAATCTTTCTTTCTTTCTTTCTTTCTTTCTTTCTTTCTTTCTTTCTTTCTTTCTTTCTTTCTTTCTTTCTTTCTTTCTTTCTTTCTTTCTTTCTTTCTTTCTTTCTTTCTTTCTTTCTTCAATTGTGTGTGTGTGTTTGTGTATATGTGTGTATATGTGTGTGTTATGTGTGTAGAACCATGGATGAATTTGGGAACCACCATGGATTGCCTCCACCTCCTCCTCGTTTACTCTGCCCTGGAATTCACAGGCTCCGCCCTACCAGGACCAGAAACGCAGGCTGCCCCTCTTCCACCCGGTGTCTATACATGGGGTCTAGGATCTGAACTCAGGACCTTCCGCCTGCAATGCAGAGGCTTAACCCCTGAGCCACCTCTCCAGCCCTGTGTTTCAATCTTTTAATAAGCTAGCTTGCATGCTTGCTCTTGCTTTCCGTTTGGCTTGAGATGCTCTCTTCTTTGATCCATACATGGCTGCTGTCTCCTCACCCATCACCTTCAGCCCCAGAATCCCATTCTCAGAAAGCCTCGTACAAGCAGGCGAGGATGCGCAAGAGGGATGAGCAGCTGGGACTGCAGCAAGAAAGCCTTGACCTAGACCTGGGGCTGGACTTTGTGGGTGGTAACCTCCCGGTTCTCTGTCAGCTGTTAGGCTTTCTCACTAAAGGCCACACGGAAACTCTTGCTTTAGTGGGAGACCAGAGCAAGGATGTTCAACTGAAGTTTCTTAACTATTTGCTGATTATGGGTCAAGCCAGTCCTGTAGCTCAGTGACAGGCAAGGCAGTGCAGCTAGCAACTGATCACTTCTAGGCAAGAGATAGCAAATACCAAGTGCCTACTGTATACAAGTAAGTACAGAAAATACTGTTAAAAAAAAAACAGTTCCTTCCATGAGAAATTTCATATTCTAAATAGGAAGGGCAAAAGCAATGAAATACAGAAACCAGAAAATGCTAGGTCCTGATGCATGTGGTAGGGAAGATAAAGTAGGGTGTCATGGGACAAAGTAGGTTTGAGGCTGGGGAAGGCTATCTGAGGATGGGATTCTGGGACTGAAAGTGATGGGTGAGTAGATGGCAGCCACGTATGGCTGGAAAGGGAGAATATCTCAAGCTGAAGAGAGCAAGGGCAAGTTTTCAGATGTCTTAAAATGTCATCAGAGGAGAAGAAATGCTTGTGAAGTAGGAGGAAAATCAGGTGAGTGAGGTATCAGAATTCAGAGGAGAAAGGTCTTTGAGAAGCAGCCAGTGACCTACTGCACCAAAGACTGCTAAGGAGAAAAGATGAATGACAGAGAATTGAACACTTGCTCTGGCATAGCAGTTGCCCACCACCCCAGGAAGTGGTCATCAGTGGAGTGCTGGATAATAGAGCATGACTGAGGTGGGTTCAGGAGAGAAAGGAAGATGAAAAGCAGACACAGAGGGTATAGATGTCATCTTTGAGTGAACTTGTGAACAAGGTAGAATGCTTGTTGACATTGGAATGAAGGGAGCACTTCCATCAGGGACAGTCTGGAGGTTTGGGAGGAGCCCATGCAGAAGGAGAAAATAAAGCAGGAAGAAATAAAAGGTTGCAAGGAGAGAGAGAGAGAGAGAGAGAGAGAGAGAGAGAGAGAGAGAGAGAGAAAGAGAGAGGAACAGGTTGAAAGCCCAGAGCCCAGTGAAAGTGCTGACCTTGGATGGGAGCCAGGACTCTTTTTCTATTGTGATTGGGGATGAGATGGCCAGAGTATTTTGGTTCTGATGCTGATACAATAAGGGACTTATTGATGGGAAGATGAAATAGTTGTCATCTTATAGAAATATGTTTTGTCTGTGAAATATACTGCAAGGTCATCAAGTGGGAATAAGGTTGGGGAGGGAGTGTTAGAGACTTGGGGAGAGAGAAGGAAGCATGATAGCTTCCCCCAGAGATTGGGAAATTGAATTTTCTGTGGAAGAATAGTAGGCTTCCCTGACAGTGTTGAGTGAGATTTGTGGTCATGGTTGTAGTGAGTCTAGTCAGCAAATTTGTGTCATTTTTCTCCAGCCGTGCTCAGCTGCTCCGTGCAGGCCTGGAGTAAGTGGGTAGAATGCCAGGACTGGAGCTCTGCCAGAATGGACAATAGAAGAAGAGCTGCAAGAAAGTCAAGTTATTGACAAGGGTAGATTGTACAGTCAGAACTGGATAAAGAGGGAAGTGCACATGCATAGGAAATGATAAAAATTGATAACAAAAGAGTGGTTTTTTAATAAAATGAGGCTGGAGAATGGCTGGATATGTCTTTACACAGACATATGTAAAGACTTTACATAGAGGACAATACAGGTTTGTACACAAAAAGGAGGATCCATTGCCAAAGGGGAAAACAATTCAGAAAGAAATAAGGAAGTTGCCAATGGAAGAAGAAAAGGAATGCCACAGTAAGGTGGTGTCCTGCGGCACTTGTCCTGGGGAGACAGCAAATAAGCACGTATTCACTCCAGATAGGAAATCAATGGCAGACCAAAGTAACAATTGCACCAAAATCCAGCTTGATGCATCAGTGAGTTTACTGGGGTTCATTACAGGAGTGGGGGTGAGGGTAACTCACAACGCACAGAGAGCAACATCACCAGAAAGTCTCCTCCCAACTACCTGTCTCTTTGTAGAATCTCTTCTTCCTCAGTGAATCTTGTTTGTCCAATAACTTCCTGAGACTTCTGAGCGGTTTACTTTCTGAGTCTTTCTCCAGAATAGAATGTTTCCAATTACTACACAACAACCTCCTTAGGGTTAGACTGGGGGGAGCATTCCAAAAGGATGTCATTTATATCTGGACGGAAAAGAGCAGTTTTACAATGCCAAGGAAGACAATGATGGTCAGAAAGTGGAAGGGTAGAAATCTACACATAAGCAACCCAGTTATCAGTGTGACAAAGTCAGAGCAATAGCTATGGGAGTGAAGACAAGTCCACTAGGCTAACAAATTAAGTGGTCAGGGCACTGGCTGAACCGTCTTCATGGGTGGCGAAGTCTCTGACAAAGACAGCAGGAATAATGGCAGAGAAGAAGTCAGTGATCCAGGAGCTAAAGTTGTGCATGAAGTGGGAATACCTGAGAAGGAGGCTGAATGGCAGCATTATATGTATAGGAGGGTCATGAGGGCACTTTCAAGTGAACTTGGGCTTTGAAAGATAAAAGAGAAATGCTCCAGAAACTGCAGTGGGGGCAATGCACGTGGGACATGGAAGACAGAACTACTTATACAACTTTAGAGGAAATATGTCCTTCTCTAGAAGCTGGGCCTCATTGAGACAAGCAAAAAATGAAGAGACTCTCAGAAGAGCAGGGTTTCCAGAGGGTCAAAAGATGTGGAGGCAAGTGGGCTTAGGGCTGTGGTTTAAAATCAGGGGCTCATAAACAGAAGGTCCTGAGTTCAGATCCCAGGTCTCATGTAAAAATGCCAGGCAGAAATGATGGCGGCTTGCACTTCCGGCCGTGATGGGTGGAGCCTGGGAAATCCCAGAGTAAAGCAAGAAGGAGGTAGAAGCAATCCAGGATGATTAACAAAGCCATCCTTGGTCCTCCGCAGGGACACACAGTGCCCTCTGACACACACACACACACACACACACACACACACACACACACACACAGAGTAAATAAATAAAATATTAAAAAATAATCTGAGAGGTCTAGATTCTTGATGGTAACTCAGGAAATGGGAAGTGGTGGCATGCTGAGATGAGTCCTGAGAGCCACTGCAGTCTATGATTGGGAACGCGGGATGTCTGGTCTCTGCTCGTGATGTAGATGTACAGTCTGTGCTGAAGACCCAGGGAGAGGGAAACCCACTAGAATAGCTATGTGATGGCTGGAGACCTGAAGAGCTCACCCCTAAAGATATGTTAGTTGCTGACCTAGTTATCGAATCAGGAGAATGTCAAAGGAAGTGTTGTAGTTACTCTCCCTTGTTGCTGTGAGACAAGACTCAAACATAAGGAGGAAAAAGGAGATTTATTTAGGTTATGGTTCCATTATGGCAGAAAGACACTGCAGGTGGCAGAAGATGGAAACACTCAGGTCACTGCATCATAGAGGCAGAGAGAGAGAGAGAAGAGAGAGAGAGAGAGAGAGAGAGAGAGAACAAGCAGAAAACTACAAGAGCAGAATGCCATTGGAAGCATAGCAGGGCTACCCAAACCTCAAGGACTGCTCCCTATAACACACTTTTCTCTAGCAAGACTCCACCTCCTAAAGGTGCCACGACCTTCCCAAACATTAACAGCTAAGGTTGTAAACACATGAGTCTGTGCAAACTCAGATTCAACCCATGACAGGAAGGAAAGCATTTTGGACATTCTGATTTTCAGATGAGGACAATGATAACCACAAAGGTCAAATGACTTGTTCAAAATCATCAGCTAGTAGGTTGGTTCAGAACAGAGGTGTGTGTATACTTTGCATATGCTGTTGGTCTGTGGAAGACAGAAGGAACAAGAGTCTTGGGGAAGTTAGTTCTGGCTGAGCTAAGAGAACTCTCTCCTTGTGGTTACCATGGTTGCCCCCATCAGGAACATGTGCCTAGCTTAGAGGGACACTGGAAACCATGTTGGGGTCATCCATAATGGCCATGCCAAAACTTGGTCAAGTGTCTCAGTTCACCTCCTTTAGGATTTCTGTCTGCGGTGGAAGTCATACACGTGCCACAAGAAGCAGGCTTAGCAACCTAGGATATGCAGTGGGAGAGACTGTACCTCTTAGGACCAAGTTGTGATGTTCTCTAGAATGGAGGTCTACTGAGCAAAGGAATAAATCACAGATTGGGTATCCTGAGATCAGCAGAGAACTTATACCCAGGGATTCATAGGCTAGTGATGATGTGTCCCAAGAAGTCACTGGATTCTATTGCCTTGATTCCACCCAGGAAAGTGAGGCCACAGGAGACACAAAACTTGAGGCGTAAAGCTGCATGGAGCTGTGTGCTATCTTTTCAATTCAACCTGCAATGTCCACCCCAAGAGATTCCCTATCTACTGTGACCCATCTACTTTTTGCCGAGCACTTTGAAGACAGAGCTGGAGGGAGAATTGGTCTCAACCCTGAGGTCAAGGATAGGTCCCTAATGAATAATGGTGTCTGGGGAAACCCCTTTGGCTGTCTAGAAAGGATGCATGTATATTGGGCCCAGTGAGCAGGCTGCTGCCTTCCAGCCCCTCTCTCCTTTCAGCCTGTGCAAGTGTTAAATACTGCATCAAATTAAGCAAAATTAAATACATTTCCATGCAGTATTTTTCTCTTGACGGAATCAAACAATGCGGTTGCCATAGCAACAGCCTCTTCTGAAAAGGTCACCTGCAAGAAACTGTGTTTTAGGTACAACTCAAGGAGATTACGGAGGATTAACTCATTTTATACATATATATTAAATATATATTTTTTTCTTTAAAGCGACTGTTAGGAAGGGATAATATCCAACTGAGCCGGAAGATACTCACGGAAAAAAAAATTTAAGTCTCTGATAAAGGATTTTTTTTAACCAGCATGCAGTGGGTGATATCTGAAATGGCGACTTTGTGTTTTTACTTGGCTTTAATTAAACCTCAGTCGGGGCTGAGAATGTGGTAGAGTGAGATAATTGCACTATTCCCAGTGCAGTTTTTAAACTCCCGGCTTTGATATGCACCTCGTGACAGCCTGAACCAGCACCCAGACTCCTGGGGCTGCTGGAGGCTCGGTTTCTAACCCGCCTCTCTTCACCTAGGGCATCTAGGGAAATCCCCAATGGCAAAGAAAGGCTGGGGGTGTGGCAGTGCCCAGGCCTCTCAGCCCAGGGCATAGGCAGGCTGTGCCTCCCCTGAAAAGTTTCAGTCTGGCATTTGAGGGTTCTCTGCTGGGACAAGCTAGTGTAACTCCAAAGCAGAGCGAGACCTGAGACCCTAAGAATCAGTGCAGAGTCTTGAGGAAACCCTTGCTTGATCTAGGTCAACATGCCTGACTGGTACAGGGTCTCAGTGAGGGGCTCAAGCAAGCTGAGGGGCAGCATGTGCTTCTGTGAGGGCCCCGTGTAGTGTCCACATGGGAAGAGATTCCAAGGTTCTACACCTCCCCATGTCCCACCCAGAGAAGCTCAGGATGGGCTGTTGGGGTGACAGTCACCTGGCTGAGTTGTACAGAAGTTTGTATGGTTCTTTTCCATTCACTCTCTTGGTCCTCTTTGTTTTCTAGGAAGACAAAGGATTAGCTAGGCAGCTTCTCTGTCACCAGGTTAGTTGCATTCCAAAGATAGTCCAGAACTTGCTAGTCAAGGCCGATGAGTCTTCACACTGGGGGTCTTTATGAGGTTCAGTTTCCTCTGGCGCTCAAACCACTGGGTGGGGCTGTGAGTCTCCTTTGACCTGTCGGATTCTGTGGCCAGCACTAGCTTAGAACTATAGGTAGAGAGAATGGAATCTGAGGATATAAATTTGTATGTATAGGTATAGAGAAACATGCATATGTGTGTATGTATAAATATATATGTTTATACACAGAGATGATGGAACCACATGATTCTAGCCATGTGTAGCACAGGCCATTCATACAGACACTCAGAAATGTTCCCTCAGTACATTCTGATTGCTGATCTGCCAATACATGGAATATCTTTCCCTATTGTCCTCAGATTCTAGTCCCCTCTCATAATTGACCTCAGTGCTAGTCAAGGTAGCTTGCTCGGTGTAGTAAAGATTGGCAAAGCTGGGTTTGAATCCTCCTGGCTGACCACTTAGCCACTGAATGCCTCTCTTTCCTTCCACTATCAAGTGGGGATACGAAGAGCTACTGTCTTAAATCACAGGTCTTTGTGGACTTGTTGTGAAGATTAAATGAAATGACCTGAGGGAAGGGGCTGGATAACATAGGTGCTCACTGGATGTTTGTTGACTATTTCAGGAACATGACTTTTGTACAAAACAAACTGCGTGCTCCTTTCCTATGAAATCCAGCCTGCCAGTCTGGGGACCACTGTAGAGATTAAAGAAGGAACAGCAATTTCTATCTCTAATCCCCTAATACAATCACTGGAGGCTTTCTTGAACTCTTAAGAAAAGAAAATCTACAGTTATCCAGGAAAGAATTTTATTTTTACTGCAACCCAGATCTCCAAAGGCAATATACCCTTAAAGCCAGATCCCTGGGTGCCTGGTCAGACTTGGAAGACCTAGGCAAAGACTGTTGCTCTGGGTAGACGGAACATAACTTAGAGTCACCCAAATCTATCTCATTTCTTTCTTAGGAAAAGGGGATGGGGGGCTGCTGCCACTGTGGCAGTGACATTATCTTGGCTCGTTGCCCATCCTCTTTTTCCTGTGCCGCGTTCCATTGCTGAAGCTATAAGCCCTTCCCAATATTTAAAGAACACTTGTTATGGAGATTTCTCTGCCAGTTCCAAGCCAGAAGTATTGGTGCATGAACATCAGAGACTAGAAAGTCAGGTTTGCAACCGGCCCGTATTATGTGACACGGGCTAATTACTTCCTCTTCCAAGCCCCAGTTCCTCATCCCTAAAATGGGAACATGCTGTTTATCACATGGGTCTAAGTGAGATAATATTCTTGAAATGCCTGCCACCATGACTGGCACAGAGCAGTCTTAGTCTGTGGCGTCATGTTTTTTCCTGTACCGGTGCATGGCAGACACCAGACTCATCTGGAGGGTGTTTATGGACACCACCTCTGCACTCAGTAGATCTGACACGGACTTGAAAATGTGCATTTTAAAGTTCTCCGTTGATGTTACTGGTGCCATCAGTACTTACAGTTTGGTAAGGGGCACGTTTGACACCCTCCCAATCCATTTAAAATTGAGCCTTATAAGTATCAAAATACACTGAATTTAGATCAGGGCTGCCCAAGAGAATCTTCTGCAGTGATATGGGAATGTCCCTAGTCTATGCCAGCCAGTTTAGTGGTCGCTAGCCCACAAACAATTTATGCAGTCCCAGGTGACTATCGGCCACCATGTAGCGTGATGCAGAGAAGATTCTCATGGGGATAACTTAGTGAAAGCATATCCAATGGCTAGGGGAATGAATGATATAGTAGCTAGCACCTTGAGGTATGAGGATGAGATTGAGGTCAGCACACATCATTGCACCCACATATTCCTTTGGTGTGTTCTCTCTACTAAGGACCTTCTCAAGGCCTCAGGAACCAACTCATGAAGTTTCGCCCTTTCCTCATGTTCCTGAATGTATAGATATATGTATCATCAGAAGAGGTAGGAACGATTGATATATAAGAAACATGTGGTTTGAACATTCAAGTGGAATAATGATGGACTTTATAGGGACAAGGGACACCTCAGCAGAGATGTGCCAGGAGTTTCAGAGCTAAAATAAAACAAAGTTATTTTCTGAAAGGGAGAAGGAAAGTCAGAAAACAGCGTTATCTGTTCAGTGTCAGAAAATGGAGGAACAGAAGGATTGGTTGGAAGGAGAAATTCATGTGACCTGAAGCAAGACCGTTGGTAGCAGTTTGAAAGTAAGGAACTAGGGGCTGGTGAGATGGTTCAGTGGGTAAAGATGCCTGCACACGAACGTGATGTTCAATCCTTGGAGCCCACCTGGTGGAAGGAGAGAGCCAACTTTCAAAAGCTATCCTCAGATCTCCATACTTGTTCCTGAATATTCTCCCCCTCCCCCCATTTTTTAATTTAATTTTATTTTTTGCATGTGTCTCTCTCTCTGTGTGTCTCTGTATGTGTCTGTGGGCATTGTGTCTGCCTGTAGAGGCCCAGAGATGATCTGTCTCTCTTTCTCTCTCTCTCTCTTTCTCCCCCTCTTTCTTTCTCTATCCCCCCTCACACACAAAAAAAGGAGGAGATAAAGAAAGAAACTAATTCCTCAAGGTGCTAGAGAGTAGGGAAGAAGAGAATCACATCAGTGGCCAGGACGAAGAGGTACTTGCTAACTCAGGACAATTTTGTGTGCAATAAACCAGTGTATTACTAAGAATGACGCTGATAGTGTTCACTCTTAGAATCTCTTGCCTCATGTTGTGTCAACCTGGGAAAGTCACAGAACACAGCGGCCAGGATTTCTGGCTCTGAGAGTCACAGATACATGATTCTAAACAAGTCCTGCCTCTCACAATCTGTAGGACCTTAGCCAAATTATATAACCTCTCTAGCCTTGGTCTTTCCATCTGTAGGTAGGAATAATAATCACATGTACCCATAGGGTTGTTTTGAAAATTAGAAAGATAGTAGATCCCAATGCCTGATAGGCAGCAAGTGCTGCTAAGATGGCAGCTGTGATTTTATTACCCTTGACCTCCCTTATAGTCCCTGCAGCCAATTCCTCCTGGGTTGTCCCACATGGGCAATACAAGGGCTAAGACTCTGGGAGCCTTTTCCAGAGAGTGTCTTATCCTGGGAACTTTGACTGGGTAGAGGTCACCCCTCTGCCTGAAGCCCCCCAAGGGTGTGCTTCTGCTCCACAACAACAACCATGATGGATTGTGATGTCTGATAGCGCCAAGACACAAGAAATAGCATCACCAGAAAACCAACTTAAGCCCGGCCTGATTTAGTACAGAGAAAATGACAGCTGCTGTGCTCGGCTGGCTTCCACCCAGCAGAAGGCTATTTTTTGCAAATAAAATGGTAAGTTGCTAATCAGAAAGATAAATTAAGAAGCATTAAGATAATGATGGTCTAATCACCGTCCACACAGAGAATTGCGAGAGTGAATATCCAGGCTACCGAGTGCCTGAGCACATTTGGTGATTATTTGTATTATGGAGGGAATGATGGATTCCAGGCCTGGAATCAATCTAGCTCAGGAAACCCACGAGGCCAGTCCCCACCAGGGACTTCTAGAGGTCATCTGCTCCCTTACTAGCCTCCACTCTCAGCTCTGACCAACCTCCCCCAAATCATTCCTCTCCCCTGGCTGTCTCACTACTGTGGTCACCCAGTTTCTATGAAGACACCTCTTGGTGCAGTGGTTTAGGTGTTTAATAACCTGCGACTGGAGGAACTGACTTGGTTGGGGGGCACATGCTCTATTTTGAGAGCAATAAAAGTGGCCCTGTCGGGGAGTAGGCTGGCTATTTAGCGGAGACTAAGATCTGAGGGGTTCCCCCCTTCCTTTCTGTAGCCTGTTACACAGAATTACTCTCTCGGAGCATCAAGAAGCCTGCAGTAACAAAGACTACAGAGACCCATGTACCCCTTGCCCTTTAGCTGGGGATCCAGAGCCTAGGAAGGGTAGTTAGTCCACCAGCTCAGAGACAGTCAGAATGGAGATTTGAGTAGCATTCTGATTAACTTCTGAGGAGTCCATTGCTAGACTGAGAAAGAATGTCAAGAAACCATATTCCAAAGCACCCAGCTCTTATGACGATTCACTGATAACAGGAGCACAGCAGATATGGAATGGACCTAAATCTCAAAATCTCCATTCACAGAGTCTTGACAAGCTAATGATTTGATCAAAGATCAAATGGTTTGACTTCTCCTAAGCTTCTTTGTAACCTCTTACATCCACACCTGTGAGATAGCGAGGGCCTGCTGTCTCTTCCTGCTAAATTTGATGTCATTCCTACTGCTGTGAGGCATGAGTACCTGCAGCTGGTGGAGCAAAAGCGGGGTGCTGGATCAGAAACATCACAAACCAGTGGTTAAACACAACCTTATCAAAAGAAATTTGCACAAATATGATGTCAAGTAAATTACACTGGAAACATGGAAGAATGGCGCCTTCCTAAACATTCTACCTTCAGCTCTGCCCTTGAGGTTACTCATATCGGTCAGATTTACAGGGGAGAATACTGTGTGGTGATGTGCAACCCTGAGTCTTACAAGTTTGTGTTCAGTGACTTTGATTGGCAGCTTAAAGCTGAGCATAGTAGAAGTACTTTTACTGAGAGCTGGTTTTTACATGTTTGCCAGCATACCATTGGTCCTAGTATTATTACAGAAGTGAAGGCTGGGGCATGGCGAGGGGTCCCAAGGGATGATAAGAAAGGTTCCATCCCAGACCCAGATGCAAGATGCATGCTCAGGGCATGGTGAATGTATCTGGGAAGCACGGCAGGAAGGAAGGTGTGGATGGTGACAACCGACGCTGGGTCAGGGCACCAAGGCTCCTAGGTACATTAAAAACTGCAGTGGATGATTAGCAGAATGCTGAGAAGTTGAATTTCTAAGTATCTAAATACTTATTTCTATAAGTACTCATGTCTTTAAAAATTAAGTTTTTGCAAGTCAAGTCATTATCTATGAAGGTGTCATGGCAAGGGAAGGAGTCTTTCTGGAACGGTTCTCCCTCTGGGGCCAGCAAGACGGTTCAGTGGGTAATGGTGATCGTCTCACAAGCCTGACCGAAATGAGTTTGAGCCCCAGAATCCACAAGGTGGGAAGAGAGAACCAACTCTCAGAAGTTGTCCTGTGACCTCCACATGCACTTCAAGGCAAGTGTCCTCCTCCCCCCATGTACACATAATACACAAATAAATAAAATTTAAAAAAAAAAAAGGTTTATCCCTGCAAAGTGAGATTAGGGGTAAAAGTGAATTATTTTTACCTACTGCTTTTCAAGTGGGTTTCATCAACTAACACACACATGTTGCACCCATGTGCTGGAGGCACCGTGCCCTCTGTGTGCACCCCCTGGACCTATACAATAGCTTCCCACTGAGGTTATGGGAAAAGGAGGTGCTGAGACCCCATCCCACTGCTAGCCTTCATTGCTTTGCCGGACCCTGCCAGGCCTCCTGGTTTGTGGGGCAGTGACGGGGGCCGTATGTTGAATTAGTTCCTTCCTCCCTTCTCGAAAGTTCCTTGAATGTCTGGCCTTGGGGTTTGACTCTGGGGACATCTGCACGGACCATGACATGGGCTCTCCTATTCTAGGAACTGGAACTGCCTTTTGGCCACAGCCTCCCAGGGATGCCCTGGTCAGAACATGGGAGGACAGCACACGCTGTCAGAGAACAGCACAGGGCGGACTCTCCTCCTCCCTTCCCTAGAGGGAGGGCGTGGCTGTTCTCCTCCTGGAACACCCGTGCTCGGCCCCTCTTGAGCAAGCACTTCCAAGTTCCCTGCTGCCTGCCCAGGAGAGGAGGTCCTCTTTGTTGCTGGCCTCTCTCATTCTCTCTCTCTCTCTCTCTCTCTCTCTCTCTCTCTCTCTCTCTCTCTCTCTCGGGATTCGGCAGTAATACTCTTACAAGGTATATTTTATCATTCCTTAGTTTGTAGATGAGAAAATGAAGGTCCCTTCGTTTGGTGAAGATCATGTGGCTAGACCCTGTACCCCAGAACAGCTCCAACACCATGCTCTTTCTATAGAGCAGCCTGTGGACAAAAGGGAAGCCCAAGATTTTGGGGAGGGCACAGCTGAGACAGTCTCCACATAAAGTACCCATGCACCTTCAACTCCACCAGCCTGACTTGGCAACCCGGGGACCAGTGGGGTGATACACATGAAAGCCCCATCCCAGCGGACAGAACCACTGTGGGGAAAGAACAGCCCCAGGAAAGGACATGTTCAAAGTCAAACACTCTAGAGTCCTCCTGAAAACAGAGCCTGATGCCTTTGTCTGGTGTCTGGGGGTGGGGGGGGGAGAAGAAGGGGTGCCAGACCTTTGTCCCTCCTTTACACAGGTAGGGACTCCCTGCAGGTCCTCTAAAATCTAGGTGTCTCCCAGTTAATGTTGGACAGTGTGCTGGACACCATGGTGTGGGGCTAGTTTCTGACTGAGGGGGAGGAGGAGGAAGAGAGCTGGAAATTCCTAAAGACTCAGTCTTTTGGGGGAACAAATGAATCTTCTCTCTCCCTGGGTCTGCACAGCAGCTGCTGAGCTGCAGAATTTATCGGAGTCCTTCACGCTCTGTGACAGACTGCTAATGAAAGGGAGGCCAGGCCTCTGTGCCTGCTTCCTTTGGTTTCTTATTAGGCGATTCTGTCCCCAAGAGGGAAAGAGTGACTGGAAGCCAGGAGGGCCTCTCAGAGTCCTGTCGCCTGTCAGCAGGGCTTGGCTTGAAAGGCCCCCGCAGAGGGCCACCCAGGGGGCTGTTCCCAGTTCCAAGTACCTGCTGTGGATGTGAAACATGCCGTGGGATTAATGGGAACCAGATGGGCAGGGCGGCCCCTCCACCTGGCCTCCTCCATCGAGTTCTGTGCGAGGACTTCTGGCACGAGGGAGCAGCTTTTCTTAGGAGTTCTGTGATCCAGTGTTTCTCGCCAGGCTCCATGTTCAGGAGCAGAAGCCAGGACTCCTGGACCTCACTGTCCGGATGAAAAGATGAGAAAGTTAGGCAGGACCCGAAAGGGCTGGCGGTTGTGAAGTGCAATGGTTCTTAGCCTAGGCCACCTACTCGTGAGCTTTTTAAAGCTACCCCGACCTGAGCCCTACCTCAGAACACCACAGAAAACTCCCCTTGGGAAGGAGACCGGGCGTCTTTCATTTTAAAAGCCTCCCAGATGTTTGTGTGTTGCTCAAGTTGAAAAGCTCTGGGCTTCTCCTTATAAACACTTCTGGATTGAGGAAGTGGCTACTCCAAGGGCACACAGTCGGTACTGGAGACGGCCTCCTGCTCCAGCCTAGAGCTTGATCTCCCACAGGACGACACTCTCTTCTGCATCCCATGGTCCATCGGCCCCACAGGACGTCTCTGAAGATTACTGTCGCCTTTTTCCTTCTGCTTTGCACATTTCACTTGCCACTTTTTATGCCCCTCGCTTCCTTCAAACCCAGCATCACAAGCATGCTCTTGGGTGCTCCTCCGACCCCTCTGAGTTTTCCAAATGTGGCTCATGCAGGTCTCATGGGAGAAATGCTTCTCCTTGGTGCAGACCCCTGGGTCTGATTCTGAGTCTTAGCAAGATGCTTGTTGTTTCAGATCCACCAACTATCAGTCATTTGTGTGTGGGTGGTCTCAACTAGAAGGCTGCCTCCTTCTGAGCAGGTAGATCGTGGGCCTTGCACACATCACAGAATACAGTAGAGCTTGAGGTGCATAGGTAGTGGGTGCCTTGTACCTTTTGACTAACCCAAAACCACATCTCTCCACTGCCAGGTGGGAGATCCCTGTGGTGCGAGACACATGCAGAGCAGCTGAGCATCCTTTGTGGCCCACTGTGTGCAGGCCTGTGGCAGGAGGCTGTTCTCTTCCCACAGTACATGGAGCCAACCTCGTCATGCCATGGCCTGTCTTCCCAAATGGGAATGTCTGCCCCATTTCCTCCGGAGGTTCTTTTTGGTCTGGGACACCTAGAAGGCATTCAGCAAGCGCTCAGAAGGAGGATCACGTGAAAATGCTTTGATCCTTCTCCCCCTCATTAACACATGAGGTCATCTTGTCTTTTTCCCCTTCCCAGTTTCTGGATGAGCAAAGAGAGATTTTACACTCTGTCCTGAGCTTTCGGCTTCCAGTTTAGATTTGAACAAAAACCTTTGTCCCTAGTGCTGCCTTTGGAGTCCCTGAGGAAGAAGGGGGGTGGGGTGTGCTCATCAATTTGCAGGTCAGATGGCACTCAGGGCCTGAGCAGGGACGGACCCTGACCAGGCCTCAATGGAATAGGGAATAAAGGTAGGACGGAAGACCAGAACCTTAAATCACTCCCCTAAAACAAACGCTGCTCACCGCTGCGTGTCACCCGGTGCTCATTAAATGTGTAAGCACCTTCACCGGAGGCCTGTGCCTTCTGGATGCTTTATCCTTTGCCCAATAACCGTTAATCAGCCCGTAGCAGCAGCAGCAGCACAAGCCCTGCGAGGGCTGGGTCTTGCCTGGCAACCACAATCTGCTCTTATTTCATCTAGAAAAAATAAAGTGGATGGGATGTTGTGTTTCTCCCTACTCCCAGCATGAAAGAGCGGAGGATCAGAGCCCTCTCCTAGCCCCCACTCATGCCCCTTGATGAAAAATTAACCAGCTGTGCAGAGCGAATGAATCCCTAAAGGGGAAAGAGGTCTCTGATGTGAGCCAGGCTGGGTTTTGGGAGCTCCAAAAATCCTCCTGGTCGTTAATTCTCTAGGCCCCATCCTTGGAGCAGCCGAGGACAGGTGCGTGCAGCATGCTAATTGGCCACTCCTCCTGCAGCCAGCTGTGCCCAGCAACTGGTGGAGCTGAGAAGCCTGGTCCAGCCTTTGATGTGATGCAAGTCTCTGTGTGCTTGGGGGTAAATGGAGAAGCTTGGAGCTTGCTTCTTGTTTACCTCTGTCTCCATCTACTCTTCCAAGGACTTCCTGAGAACAGAGACTGGATCTTTTTTTTTTTATCTGAACTGCAGCACCTGATAGAAATTGAAACACATAAATGACGAGTGAATGAGTGAATGAATGAGGGCTTGGTTATGGTCCAGGAGTCTGTGCCCCAGGCACGTCTCAGTCTTTGGGACTCCGTTCATCTGTTCACCCATTCATTCAATAGACATTCATTAAGCAGCGCGGTTCATTCATTCTTTATGCTCATTCATACAGTCATTCGGTGAACACTAAGAACTGGGCCTTATTGTAGAACTAGGAAAACAGATAAAATGTTCATTGTTTGCTCTCAGATGCTGACATTGTGATGGGGAAACAGGTCAGTTACCTGAAAACAAGAAGTAGGTGATCATGACCTTGGCAATGAATTCTAAAGGCACCCTGGGAGTCAGAGGTGGGCACCCAGCTCCTTTGAGGAAACAGAGTGGTTATAGTGTGGAGAGATGATGATATGACCCCCAGACAGAGCCTACAGGGTGGAAAGGAGTTAGCCAGAAGAGTCTAATAAGAGAAGGGTTCATCCTCAGAAATGTCGGGCACACAGGACAAAACCCTAATACCGGTGTCCTAATGGTAGAGGTGAAACAACAAGGGCACCCCCCCCCTCACTTCTTGCCTCCAGTCCTCCCGCTTTGCCTACCCACCTCCGGCAGTTCGCTGCAACAGAGAGAACAGAGTCAGGGTCAAAAGGTTTAGATTGGATGTCACATGACAACCCTGAGGCCATTAATTTCAGGTGTCAGTTTGATATTTGAGAACTGACCCTTTAGGCATGCCTATGAGAAATTATTTAGTTAAGGCAAGTCTGTGGGATATTGTCTGATTGCATAATTGATGTGGAAAGACCCAGCCCTTAATGGGTGGGACCATCTACCAGGCAGGGGAATAAGACAGAGAAAGCCGGTTGGAATTTACAGGCTGCCAAGCTAGAAGTATGCATTGATCTTTGCTCTTCTACTCTTGCTGTGCACATAGTCTGACCTGTTACCTTACCCCCTACTGGTAACTTCTGCTTCCGTAGTGGACTATAATCTGAAATTTTAAAATGAAATAAAAATCTCCTGGTTCACCTAAATTATTGGGGTCATGGATTCATTATAGCAAGGGAATATGAAACTAAGACAGATCGTCAGGTTCTCAGCTCCTGAACACCTTGGAAGCAACTCAGAGAGCCAGGTACTTACACTTCCCTTGGAAGTCTGAGGCCCTGGACTGGTGAGTCCTCTCTTCCCATTGCAGGTCAGGCAGGTTGGCTCTCAGTGTGCCGGAGGCCCTGTTAGGACTCCTGTGCACAGCACAAGGACTAAGTGGTTCTCTTCAGAGCGATTGGGTTGTTCCTCACGAGTGAACACGGGATTGTCTGTGTTCTGGAGAGTGTTGAACAATAACAACACAGATGCCCAGAGGCAGAAAGAGCCAAGTGGCCACACACAAGACCTGGGGCACCTGTCTAGGGAAACAAGGAAATAGATAGATGAAAAGGAAAATCTCAGCAGGAAAGAAAAAAAAAAAAAAATCAGGTAATACCTATCACTTGGCTAAGTGCCTCAGAGACAGAAGAGCCTCTTTGTTCTCCCAGCTCCTGAGATTAGAACCAGACTTCCCCGCCCTGTAAATAACTCCTAAAGAAAATAGGGATTCAGACATGTTGCTTACAGTGGAGTATTATTCTGTCATGATGGGGAATGCATTTCTGACACATGCTATAAGAAAAAACAGACACACAAACGCACACACACACACACACACACACACACACACACACACACACAAACAAAAGACAACTCCAATATGAATCCATTTTATGGAAGGAAGTAGAGTTACAAGTTTCAAGACAGGGGACGGTAGGAGAGGGGAGTTAGTTCTTGCTTCAAAAGACAGTTTCTGCTGGGGTGAAGGAAAAAAAATTTAGAAACAGATAGTATTGAAATTTGCATGGCAGCATGAATGTAATTACGCCACTGACTTGTATGCTTAAAAATCGTTAAAATGGAATATTTTTATTACATGCATGTCACCACATTTTTAAAAACACTCTCAGTTGGATTTTGCGGGGGACCCTACACTCTAAATTTTACTGATGGCCCTGCTTAGCCCCGCCTCCCCAGCAGGCTTCTCTCCTCCCCTGAACCCCTCTCGGCATCCAGTTCTGCCCGGCTGGTGTGTTTCATTTTTGTTTTTATTTCCTGCATCTGCTACCACCAGAATCTATTATTGCTCTCTGGGGCTCGTGCCCCTGACAGCGATTATTTGTACATGTAAATCAGAGAGCCAGGGACAAAGCTTTAATGACAGGCTTCTCTGGAGGTGGCAGCGACAGCAGTGGGAGATGAGCCAGCCCCCACTGGGGGCTTCGTGCAGGGCTCAGAGGCGGCGTCCCGTGAGGGCACTGACCCTCCCTGGTCCAGATTCCAGGGCCTCTTTCTGAAGGCCATGCGGTTCTGGGTTCTGGAGGCTCTAGCCCCGGGTTCTGCACAGATGGAATTCAACGGGAGTCCTCTCACTGCGAACCTGGAACCATAGTGGACACAGCAGTTAGGGCGATGGCATTTAGCATGCTCGGGAAGGCAGCTTTCCTTCATGACGCTGGCAGCAACCCCTCTGCACTGTCTACCTGGAGCTTTGGGTTGTCAAAAGCGGGCTGTGGTTTCTCTTCCACTCAGTCCACAGTACTTTATGCCTGTTGCAGCTACCCTGCATGCCAATAAATTCATGACAAAATGGCTTTAAGAGGGAACAAAGGGTTTTATTCAGGCTTATAGTTGTCCACTTATAATTCTGTTCCAACTTGGCAGGAGAGTCCACACCAACACTAGGGGGTCAAGGGAACTGGCCACACTATATCCATAAGACAGCTGAGAGGGGACAAGCTTCTCTTGCTAAACAACATGTCTCTCCAAGTATGCTAACTTTTTTAACCAGTTCCCTCCATTGTAATCATCTATCCAAGACCTAGTTCCACCCACCATGGGCTGGGCCCTCACTGTCAATCAGCCTCCTGTGGACGTATCCAAGGCTCAACTCAACTATCAATTCCTCGCAATTGTGCCCAGATCTCTAGACTTCAGTGGCCAAGTTGACAAAAGGTACCTAACTATGACAGTTCCTGAGAAGGGTCTATCCTGAAAGAGCAGAAACATGCCAGTGGCAGAGTGTGTCTTTGCATGTATGAAGCCTTGGGCCCCATCCCCAGCATCCCCCACAAGATGACGACATGTATCGACTTCCAATATACACATTGAAAGTGCAGGTAAGGGCGAACCAGAACCCACAGAGTAGAAGGCTAGGTGTTAATCTGCCTTTGGGTTTATTTGCGGAGTGGAGAGTGCATTCACCAAGACCTACTTATGCTTGTTACAGTTCAAGACCAAAAGGAAAAAGTAAGGTGCAGGACAGTGTTGCAGAGTACGCTGCTGTTTAGGTTAAAAGCATATTTGTGGGCTGGGGGATGGCTCAGCTGGAAGAATTTAACTCACCAGTATAAGCACCTAAGTTGATGTCTCAGTACTCATTAAAAAAAAAAAAAGCTCTGAGCGATGGTACATGCTTTCAGTCCCAGCATTGGGGAAGTGGGGATGGGGGTGCCCCTGGAGTTCATTGGCCAGCCCACTAGCCTACTTGCAGAACTCTAGGCAACAAGAAGACCTTATCCATTAGAAAAAAATGGGAGGAACACCAAGGTTGTCTTCTGGCTCACATATATGTGCACATATGTACATCCTCGCATAAATGAACACATAACAAACACACTCACAATGTACATTTATATGTGCATAGAAGAGTCTTAGAAAATAGGCAGAGAGACTATAGCATTGCCTTTTGGGATGAGGTGAGAGTTAGAATAGGAGAGATGGATGATAGATAGATAGATAGATAATATAGATATTCATTTGCATATAAATAATAGATAATTTTCTTACGACATACCTACACATTTTCTATTGCTTAACTTCATTACCATGTACTTTTAATTGCCTAGTTAAGAAAACACACTTCATTCATTTATATTTTAGCCAAACCCATGTGTTGTAAGTGGCAAATGAAGGATATTTAGCTTTTCTCTCCTTTCTGAATTCACATGTGTTTCTTAGGAGCTGGGAGTATAGAGAGACGCTTCTGGCCCTGGAGCGTTAACCCAAGTGATAGGTGTTCCTGTGTTATTTTCCTGGGAGAGAACTTTCTTTTCATCTATCTATTTCCTTGTTTTTCTGGACAGGCTCCCCGGTCTTGTGTCTGGTGGCTTGGCCCTCTCTTCCTCTGAGCCTCTTTGCTATTATTGTTCGGCCTCTCCAGAAGGCTTCCATGTTTGTCCTTACAAATCCTCTCTCTCTCTTTCTCTCTCTCTGTCAATCTGTCTCTCTTCACACCCACTCTCCACTGTCTTCCTTTCCCTCTCTTTCAGAGAGTGGACATATCTCCCACCAGTCTTTTGACTATTGAATGCCTTCAAGACCACTGTGGATATTACCTTTAATCTCATTTCCCTTGACTCTGATTAAAGGAGAAATTAAAAAAAAGTTGGAATGTTCCAGAACATTCTGAACAGTGGAAAACTGTATGCGAGGAAGGAAGCTGCCTCCTCAACTGGGCTATGTCGTTCACTGCCATTAATACTATAATAATATTTTTCTTAAATCACAAAGCTCCCTAACCTCCCTATCCAACTTAATTTGTCATTTCAGACAATGATTTCCATGCTAATTAGAGGAAGCCAGAACATTAAAGACAAATAAAAATGATTCCCATTGAAGTTGTTTTGAATGTTCCTGGTAAGGAACCAGCCTGTATCAGACTCCCAGTGCCTTGAGCATTTTTGGATGACCTTGTTGGGGGCCTTGAATCAACCCTGGGATTCTCAGAGCCTTGAGATCAAGGTCCTGTTCTCATGGACCTTGCAGTTCACAAGAGCAAGATTAAAAGGCGGGAACGGGAACTATGGGTGTTGCAGTCCGCCTGCATAGTTGCTGATAAATGACCAGAACATAGCTTAAGGGAACAAGGAGTTTACTTTCTTACGATAGTCTGGTTACAGTTCATAGTCCAGCTTGACAGGAGAGCATGCACCAACACCAGGGCCGAGGGAACTGGCCACACCATCACTGCATAATGGCTGAGAGATGGACAATCCTTACTTGCCAGACCAGCATGTCTGGCCAAGTATACAGAAGGATGCCAACCCTCTCAACCAGCTCTCTGTGATTAATCCAGGGCCTAATCCCACCCACCATGGGTTGGGTCTTCCACCAGCTAGACAATCTCCTTCAGGTTTGCTCTGGGCTTAACTCAACCATCAACTCTCCACAACTGTGCCCAGAGCCCAAACCCTCAAGAGTCAAGTTGACACCTGTGCTTAACTATGACAATGGGAGACATTCTACAGGTAGCCAGTGGAAAGGTACCTAGAAGAAACAACTTACACACAAAAAGGAAGAAGTCAGTGCTGAGTGGGAAAACTGGGAAAAGCCAAAAAAAGAGAAAGGAGACCCGGAGGCTGGTACATAAGGAGGTAGGAAGGTGGGTCTTGGGCAGCGTAGGGAAGAGAGGAGGCATGGCAAAGAGGACATTGTGAGTCAGCCTCTTTATCAGCAAAGCAGACAGGTCTAAGCCCACCTTGCAAGGGGGATACCGTAAGGGAAGGACTGACACATGCTAGATGCCCAGCAGCTGCTAGCTCCTGCCTTGGGTAGAAAGTCAGGGTCCTTCAAGATCCAGGAGTGACACAGGTTTATGGGAGAAGGAAATCCCAGGCTGATGAAATGGAACTCTTTCAGATTAGATATGAGAACCCAGGCACAGTGTAGAAATCTGGAGCAGAGGGTGAAAGAGGAGAGGCCATACTTGGACCAATCAGGAAGATTGCTAAGACAGTAAAGCAAGAGGGGGTAGGTGATGACGTGTTCATCATGGGATCTTAAGAACATGCCACAGATGACTCCAGGGCACACCATGATGCCACAGAGCAAAGGCAGGCTGCAAGTGATAGCAAGAAAGCTTAACTCCAACATGAGATCAAGATGGACACCCAAAGGAAATGTCCACTTGAAGTAAAAGTCTTTGGGAGAGGCTCAGCCCTGAGACGGATTTGAGAGTCAAGCTGTTCCCATGAGGGCGTGCATGTGTCGATACGGGTGAACATATGCCTGGGTGCATGTGTGTGCTGTGCACACTCATGTGCAGAGGTATTATGTGTGTACACAAGGGTGTATATGTGTTTACTTATATGCAGTGCTCAGGTCTACAGATTGGAGTGAGTGAATGGGACAGGCCATTGGTGGACATGGCGATTGGCAGGCAGGTCACAGGGCACTGGAGTGAACCATGGAAGAAGATGGCAGCAGCGAGGGAGCTTTGGAGAGAGTCACGGTCACACAGAACAGGGCAGATCATACAGTGGTAACCATGGACTAAGGGAAAATGAGGTTTGAGACAAAGTGACTTCCTTGTATTTGGTAAGAAGGTGGCCTGTGAAGATGGTGGTTTCAGGGCCTGGGTTACAGGGAATTGCCCCCCCCCTTCCTCATGGAATGACCTAGCCCCTTCTTTGTCCTTTTTTGGGACCTCACGCGTGCTCAGCCCCTGTGTGTCAGTAGGTTAGCCTCTGTTCCTTGTTCTTCCCAGATGGCTGCTTGCACACCTCATCCTTTGTATGTGTGGTTCTCTCTGACTGAGTTCAAAGCTCTCCAAGAATGTTCTTTTGTTCTCTCCGCCTCCACTCTAGGCAGCGTGTGGAAGGCGGCCTTCTCAGCAAAGGGTAAATTCATGTTTTTGGTCTCTTTGGTCACAGCCATCGGGGTCATCCTGATTCGTCTTTTTCGCCCTCACTCCCCAACGGTGTCTCCAGAAACGTCAGATGTGACAGCGCCCCACACCCCTTCCCCTTCCCCTCCACTAGCCCACGTCCTCTCTGTCTCCTGCCTAGATTATCGCAGTGGCCTCCCGACCTTTCATACCACTTCCATCTTTTCCCTTTCACTCTGCGCTCCACCCAGCTGCCAGAGTCTCCATTTAAAATGACAGCCAGGTCATGTCACTCTGCTGTTCAAAAGCTCCCAGGAGGATTCCCTTCAGAGAAAACATTCAAAGCCTTCCCGGTGGCTCACTGGTCCTAGCTGATTCAGTTTCCTGCCTGTCTCCCCACATCTGTCTGGTCTGCTCCAGCCACACTTGGCCTGCTTGCTGTGCCCCTAACACATGCTTCTGACTTGAGACATACTTTCTCTAGGTCATAAAATCACTTCAAGTCTCTGCCTGAAACTGTCACCCAAGCAACATGCCTACCCCTGGCCTCACCACTGCTGTCAACCTCTGTCTTTTATTCTATCTGCTTTTCTATGTGGTTCTTTTCAGCACCTGGCAAGCCTTCAGTAAAGACAAGGAATTTGGGGCTAGGGAGAGGGCTCAGTGTCTCCAGAAGCAGCCAAAGGCTAGAGATAGGATCCCTAGATGCCACATATATGGCAGTCCACCTATAATTTCTGCCTTGGAAGGCAGAGACCAGAGCAAGCTGGCTAGTCAGACTAGCTGTGTCAGTGAGCTCTAGGTTTGATTAGAGATCCTATCTCAAAGAGAATAAAGTGGAAGAGAAATCAGAGGTGATTCTTGGTGTCAACCTCAGGCCTCCACATGTACCTGAGCATACACACATAAGCACACATACACACATGCATGCATACCCCCCAATATACACATGAAGTGGAAAGAAAAAAAAAAAGACAAGGAGTTTGCTTAATCTCCTGCTTTGATCTTGATAGACTAGTATGCAGGAGGTGATTAATTAACAGAAGGAAAATTAACACAGGGCATTTGTTACATGCTAAGTTATGCCTTAAGCATTTTCACATATATCATTTCTCTTCTCAACACTACTTAGAGCATAATTGTCCATTAGCAGTTCATGGGGGACAAGTTAAGGACCACCCTCAGATACCAAAATCCACAGATGCTCCATCCTTTATGGAAAATGCGGCAGAGCCTGCATACAAATTAACAGACATTCTCCAGTACATGTTAAGTCATTTCCAGGTTACTTACAATTTCTAATTCAATATAAATGCCATGTAAGTAATCAGCATACAATAGTGGGTAAGGACTAATTTCAATGAAAAATTTGTGCATGCTCAGTGAAGACATGTTAGCAGCCATTGCAATCCCAACTGCCTAGTACGTGTCAGCAGCAGTGTACCGCTTCCATCTATCATTAATTATCTGTGAACGGAAAGCAGTGGATGTGAAGGGATGAGTATAGTGCTTCCCATTATACAGACAAAGAATCAAGTAAGTCAAGATGTAGGTGAATATTTATGTCGACCTAGAGCAGAATGGAGACAGGTAGCAGGAAGTGAGCTCGCTATTTGACTTCAGTCTGTGCTCATTCATCCATCCATAGACTATTTAGTAAGTATACAGCATCCCTGGCCCTCTGCTAGTTTCCAGGGATCTAAACATGGATAGAGAACAATTCTTGGTCTCTAGTTCCATGATAACAGCAACCATTTAAGCACAAACTTAGAGCAATGTAAGAGGCTTTGTAATAGAGGCAGGAAGATATCAACCAGGAGTCCCAAGAAGAGACTGGGGACTGCCCAGCATTCACAGAGCCCTAGATTCCATTCCCAAACACACACACACACACACACACACACACACACACACACACACACACACACCCCAGAAAGCTTTCTGGACTGAAGGTGACTTTGAGGTAAACCAAAATCTTTTAATGCTGTGTATTAAAAATATTGTTCCTTGGGGCTGGAGAGGTGGCTCAGGGGTTATGCCTCCGCCTTGCAGGCGGAAGGTCCCGAGTTCGGATCCCAGATCCCACGTATAGACGCCAGACGGAAGCGGGGGCGGCCTGCGCTTCTGGTCCTGGTAGGGCGGAGCCTGTGAATCCCGGGGCAGAAGGAGGTGGAGGCGTCCATGGTGGTTCGCGAATTCGTCCGTGGTTCTACACACACATACACACACACACAGACACGCGCGCGCACATACACACAGTTGAATAAATAATAATAATGAAAAAAAAAAATTAAAAATATTGTTCCTGGCATGATTAATATGTCTGAGTTTGGCATAATGGGGGCCTCTTCCAACCTCCTCAGCCTCATCCAGCATTGCCCTTCCTCATCAAGTCAAAATTATTTCCTGTTGCATGGTGCTATTTCCTGCCCTCACAAATGCCCCTTCCTCTGTCTGGAACATTCTTTTCTTACCTCACTCCACTTTTTTCATCGACAATCAGCTCAGTCTCTCCCTTTCCCTGGATGAACTTGTGCCTGTCTTTGGGCCCCACGTTTCCCTGCCTATGGATCATCTCACTGTCATATTCCGAAATGCCCTACATACAGTAGCCTCTTTGAAGACCAAGGAATCTTAAACACCATAGTTTTGTTGGCATGTAACATCTCAGGGCCTGTCATATAGTGAACACATGATTGTGAGATGGAGCTGAACTTGCACTAGAAAGGAAAGAGAGGACTTGAGGTGGGGGCGCTTGGGACAATCCAGGCCTAGTGAGGGCATTCTCGAGGGGAAGGGGCAGTGGTTAAGGAGGATGCATGAGCTGCGGCGAGTGGTTACTTGGTGTTCCTCAGAGGCTGATATTAAGGAAACAGATGGAGGAACACCTGGGTGGAGAAAGTACAGGTATGGACAGATGCTGGTCTGTGGGCAACTGGATACGGGGGGGGGGGAAGCAGGCATCCTGCGGAGAGACAAGTTTGCAGGCCATGTCCTAGACTGGCATGTATGTGGGGCAACGTGGGAGCAGCGCGTTGGCCATGAAACTTAGGGTTCTCTACTTCCTCCTCCTTGTACATCTGGGCCAGCTTATCCCTCAGCCCAGGTGTGCACTAAGGGGAAGATCTGAACAGGACTAAGCACTTCAGCAACAGCCGAAGGGGCTGGCTCCACTCTAGAGTGGGTGTAGGATGGCTGCTGCTCCTTAGCACCCACAGTTTCCTGTGAGCGGGAAGCCCAGGGCGCATGCAAGCAGGTCTCCAGATCCCATTCTCTGAGCAGCAGGAAGAACAGCACAGTCTCAGTTACCAAATAAGTGCTTAAGACTGAGTCTTCTTAAGTGCTTAGACTGAGTCTTCTTCATTGGCAATCTGTGATGGAGACGAGCTGGCTGGGGCCCGTCCCTCTCCATAAAGGGCTAACACTCAGCTAGCGCTGGGCTGACTGTCCTTTGTTCTCTGCCTGGGGAAGCACAAGATGGAGAGCTGGAGGCCAGTTCTGAACTGTGAGACCTCCTGCACTGCAACGTGGAGGGTTGAGATGGGGAGAGAAAGTAGCTGAGGTGAGCGGCTGACACCCCAAGTATAGGATAGTGTCTTTGGAGGGAGCAAAGTTGGACTTGCTTAAGATAGTAGCTCTTTTTGACCAGTCTCCTTTATTCCTTGTTTGGACACTTCCCACCAAAATAATAACAGGGTGGGGGTTTGGCTAAGTGGTTTAGCACTTGCCTAGCCTTTGTGAGGTCTTGGGTCTAGTTCTGGTGGTATAAAACCTATGAATAACAGTGTAGATGCTAGGCAGCCCAAAGCCGACGTCAAATATCTTCTTTGATTGTGCTCTACTTTTATTATTAGGCAGAATTTCTTGATTGAACTCAGAACTCACCATCTGGCTAAAACTAGCTTTGGGCAGGTCCTGTCTTTGCCTCTGAGTGCTGGAATTACAGGTGGCGACCACATCTGCCAGGCTTTTAGGTGGGGTCTAGGGATCCGAACTCCAGTCCTTATGCTTGAGGGGCAAGTTTCTTATCCATCTAAGCCATCTCTTTAATCCAGAAAAGATGTCACTACAACAGAACCTCTAGATTCTGAGTGTTCAAAAGTGGCTGAAGTGTAAGGTGTGTGTGTGTGTGTGTGTGTGTGTGGTGTGTGTGTGTGTAAGATTGGGAAAGGGACGTGGCTGTAGAGGAGGCGAGAAAGGGAGGAGCTGAAAATGCCTGATGAAATGTGATATCATCTGCTGTAGTAGAAGAAGCTCCCCAATCCTAACAGAAAGAACCCTGTATTGTGTTTGTGTGGAGAAACCGAAAAGCCGACCTCTCCTGAATCAGGAAAAAGTTACCCAGGGCCTAAGCACATGCCTGGCATATTGCAGGTATTCAGTATTTGTGGTCGGATGCATAGATACCGTTTCTGGGCCAGGTATTGGAAGAGGACATTTAAAGCCCTAACAAGATTTCAGTGCATGACCCTGAGCAAGCTTTGGTCTCTGTCTTCAGTCCTGTCTTCCAGGAGATGAAGGTGTGGGTGACATACATTGTTTCAGCCCCGGGCTGAAAGGTGCTGCCAGCGAGGAGAGTCTGCGCTTGAAGGCAGCAGTAACTCCGCCATCTCCGGGCTCAGGAAACTTTGCTGCTCAGATCAGAGGCCGCTGACTGCTACTGCTAGGGATGTCTGGAACGGAACAGGACAGCACCCATAGAAGCCTGGAGAGAAATTCCCAGGTGTGTGAGACCCTGCAGCCCATGGCCCTGGTAACAGGAAGGACCAGACTGCCCTTTGCCTGGGATAGATCAAGCCTAGAGTGCTAAACTCTCACCCCCCCAACCCCCTAGATAAAGACAAGGGCTCCCAAGCAGATGGACTTGTGCACGCAGAAAAAAAACATGGCATCTGACCTCACTTCCCACAGCTGGCAACGGCAAGTCTGTATTTTTCTGTGGTGCAGACAGAGTAAAGAGAGAATAAAGTGTTGAATTGTTTGGCATTATCAAGGATTTCAGCTCCCCAGGACTTCTGCATAAAGAGATGGAAATTTTAGCTGCCGGAGCCAAGAAACACACAGAAGTATATGAATTTATTACATATTATCTTTCCCTCTTCCAAACAGTCCTGGAAATGTCAAAAGATCATCTATTGTCTCATCGTTGATAAGAAAACAGTTTGGGTTTGTTAGACTCGGGGCTTGGGCATCAGGCAGGCAGCAAGAGGCCACTGGAGGAATTCAGTGCCTCAGGACGATCTTTAGGAGCCCTGGTTATCATCCCAGCTGTCCCTTGCTGGGTGCTGATTTCACAGGTAGCAATAGAGTCAGGAAAGGTATGTATGATTTTCTGGGCCAACATTTACTAGGCACCTACTATGTGCAAGATCTATGCATAGAGAGGATAAGGTGTGTTAGTAAGCTCCTTGATATAACAGCTTGGAGCCCAGCATTTGCTTGTCTGGGAGCCAAGAGCAGTCTTTGGCCTTTGGGACACAGCTCCTCTCTGCCTGCCAGGAGAATCCAGAGCTGGGAGTGGCCTTGCTTCCTAAAGGACATCCGACATCAGTGTGTGACTTTGAAGGATGAATAGATAGATGCTCTGCTGGCAGAGTGAAGAGCAAAATGGCAGAAATAGAAAGTCTATCTCTGGTTATCAGACCTAGAAGTTGGGGCTGGGGAGATACGGGTGACCCGAGTCGGCTCTGACCATGAGCCCCCCTACCCCGGCCATCCTCTGGGTAACCAAGGCTGTGTCTGATAGCAGTCCTCGGGCGTGTTCCATGATGCCAAGGGAGGAGCAGCCCAGCCGTCCGATACTGCAGCTGGGCTTGCAGGTCTCCAGGGAGGGAGTTGGCCGCTGGCTTGCTTGTCACCGCCATCCTTTGTTGAAGGGAGGCTGGCTGTCAGGGAGCTGTTAACCATTCCATGCTCTGGTAGGGCCTAGGGCTGACTGAGCCAGGCCCGCAGAGCCTTGATACTGGCAGCTCTGGGTCATCACCAGGAGCCACGTCGTCACACACAGCTCAGCACCTGATGAGGAAGCCAACTTACTCCTACTACATCAAAAGGCAATCCGTGTCCCCGACACTCACCCCCTCTGCTTCTCACCCTAGCAGGAAACCCAGGAACTGCTGAGTGGCCAGCAGCCTTGCATAGCCCTGGGGCGCTGATGTGATTTGAACCCCAGCTCATCACCTAGTGGCCATTTCACCTCTCATCCATCCTTTCCCACCCTTACCTCTGGAGGTAGATGAGGGAGGGTGCCCTGAACCAGGCATTTTCCCAGCATCTCTTCCTTCTGAGAACCAAGTAAGCTTCAGTCACACAGACAACTTCCAGAACCCTAATCCCATCTGGTCAAGAAGAACCCTAAGGTCTGGAACCAGATGCCACCTAAATCCCTTTGGGCCCTGGATTTTAGTTTCTGTTGTCTGTCCACATTTATGTTTCTTAGAACCCTCTAGCCATCCTGAGGGGGGCTACAGAGCAAGCATTGTGAAACCTCCTTTTTATAGATGGGTGGATAAGGGTTCAGGATTGAACACTATGCCTGGGGTTACATGGCTAATTGGTGGTAGGGACTGGCACTGGAGTCCAGACTAGGAGCTTCTGATCGAAGTCCCGGAGCCCCCACCACAGCCTCAGGCAGGCTTCAGGCTGGAAAAGGAAGCAATTTGTAGAGTATCCTTCCCTGCTCAGAGCCCGAGCTGTTGTGAGCATAGGGGTTATGAGCTCCCACAATCCTGCCTCTTCTTCTGTGAATCAGGCCTAGAGGATTCCTTCCAACTCAATGTAATCTGGTCACAACACCTTTGTCAAAAAAAAAAAAAAAATAACACTATAGTATTTCTTCTGCATTGGAAGACATGGGGACAGAAATAGAGGACAAATGTGTGTCCATATCACGGAACTACAGACTAACAAGTACTAGAAAAATAATGCAGGAAAAACATCTCTGCCCGGGTGTGGTGCACTTGGGAGATTGAAACACAAGAACGGCCTGGGTATATAATAATACTTAAGGAGACCCAGTCTCAAAAGAAAAGAGAGAGGAGAGAAAAGAGATGGAGAAAGAGAAAAGAGAGGAAGAAAGAAAAAAGAAAATAGAAAGAAAGAGAAAGAAAGAAAGAAAGAAAGAAAGAAAGAAAGAAAGAAAGAAAGAAAGAAAGAAAGAAAGAAAGAAAGAAAGAAAAAAGAAGTTATCCCTTTAGTCCCAAAGAACATATCATCTAATGGAAAGACATTCTATCTGACCATTGTATGTAGGTGAAATAAATAGAGTTGCCTATATTCATTCATTCTCTCATCCACTGCAAGACCCTCTCCTCCTCTATCACTTATTTCCCTCCCTTCCCCCACTTAGTGCACAACCCATCCTGCAAAGGGACAGTGATTGGTGCACAGTGCAGGTGAATCCCACAGCGCCAGTTTCAGCAGCCAGCAGATCCCTTAGAAAGAGGCTGTCAATTCAGGTCTGGCAACTTTAAAAATGGGTCCACTTAGGTAGGGACCAAAGAGAGATTGTGCCCAGACATTCGACACCAGCTCTAGGGGCCCCGTCTCGCTCAGCTCCAGTCCTGAAAGGAAGACTTTCCAGTCCTGGTCCCTAGAAACCCCTTGACTTACGGGAAGCTGGGTGTTATCTTAAGGTCTGTAAACGGCCTGCCTGCTTTTCCAGCTGGAGCTGTTCGTTCAGAACAATTAACGTGCAGTTTAGAGTTGGAATGGAGCATATGGCAGGGGGTCCCCAGGAGCCAGCACTCGGCAGCCTGGGAAGTAGGGGATCAGCCTGGGAGACACAGAAGGAGGTGTTTGGAAAGGGGGTCCTGAGTCCTGCTGCCTGGTCCAGTACACCTGTGGCTAGTATTGGTATGAACAGAAAGGAGAGCCGGGGCAGCCTCCCTGCGTATCTAGGTTCCAAGAGCATTAAATGTGGTCCCAAGTGAATTTTATGCCAAGAGTCTTCAAAAGTCCCAGAAGCCTTCAAGGCAGCCTTCCCTAGAAAACTCAGGGCAACTCCCCCCAGGAGTCACACAAGGTAGGCGAGTGTGTGGATACTGAAGGTTTGATATCTATCTACCTTGGGGCTCCTGGACATTCATTCATTTGTCCAATGAGGAGAAACTCAGGGTCTATCTATATACATATGCCTACTACTGCCCTTGGTGTGAGAGATGAGTCTGTAAAGCAAACATGAGTCCTGTCTACACGGAGTGTTCCTTTCAGTGCTGTGCATCACACTATTGCTTTGGTGGTCGATGGCACATTAACCTTGGGAGATCATCCTACAGATCGAGAATCCCTTATCCAAAATGCTTGAGACCAGAAAGGTTTCAGATTTCCATTGTAGGGGTGGGTGGGAATGTTTGCATATGAGGTATCTTGGGAATGAAATCCAAGTCTAAACTTGAAATTCTTTCTGTTTCATACGTATCTTAAACGATTACCCTCATAGTAATTGCATATTTTACTTAGAGTGTACTGCATCGCGATTGCAACCTGTCATGCAAGGTCAGGTGTGGACTTTGTCACTGTGGCATCATGTGAAGACTCAAAAAAAAAAAAAAGCTTCAGATTTTAAAATATTCCAGATTTTGAATTTTGGGGATCATGAATGTTCAACCTGTACCCAGCAGCATTTTTATTCATATGAAAACCAGAGCCATTTCCAGAATGCATGCTCGGGTTCTCTGAGTCAGCAGATGGTAGAGCTGGCCCTAAACCCATGTGACTTCAAGCACTTTCCTTGTTGATCCATGAGGTGCCCACCTGAATGAGGGACTCACTTAGGCCTTCCCAACAAGCCAACGGTATGTTCTGAGGAAGAGTCAAATCTATGCCCCTTGTCCCTCGGAGACCACGTACCCTCTCCACAGCTTCCTTCTATCCCAAGTCGGAGGCCATCATGAACCAGACAACCCCTGCCTCTTGGAAATCCCCCATCCACACCCTGAACATAGTTGGAGAGGAGCAATGAGCAGCGCTCTTTCAAAGGAATGGCTATATAAAGGTTACTCTTAACTATTGCTGTGAGAGAACACCCAAAGTCAAATAACTTAATTCCAGAGGGGAGAAATAGACTTCGATGGTGGAAGCCGCATGGCTGGCTGGCCAGCTGAAGCTGGAGTCAGGCTAAGTCACTCCCATCCTTGAGGCTGTGAGCTGAAGGCTGGAGGATTCCTGGAGAGTCTCTCTTCTCTGTATTCTGTTCCTTCTATCTGGTCCACTACTGGGAGCTTCCAATGAGATCCAAGGAGGTTCCAATGGGATCTAGGCCTAGGTCTTTGTATTGTAAATGTGTTGATCTGGATAATCTCTTCAGGTGGTCTCAGCTGATTTTAGTTAATGCCAGGTGTGTCAAGTTGACACCCAGGATTAACTATTACAGGTTGTAAACAGGTGTCTTGTTTTATCAGACTCTAAACAAGCACCCGTCTTTGAAGAACAAAAAATGGCAGTACAGCATTGGGGGGGATGACTGGCAAGGGGGAAAAAGAAGATAGAAGAGACAAGGTGACCAAAGAAGCAGAGGTTATGAGACTTAAATTGGGGCCCAGGGCAGGTAAAGAACAGAACTATAAATCCAGCCTCCTGAAAGAATATTCTGGAGGCAGGAGACACAGGCTCACTTAAAATATGTCTGAGATGAGAACCAAAGATCGTTATTTTTGAGCAAGGATATAAAATGCTAAACAGTGTCTTTATTGGTCCTTTTTAAAAGCCAGGTGTAAAATACTGCCATTCCCAAGATCGTGTTTTTTCTTTTTCTTTTTTTTTTTCTTTAATGGCAGAAATTAAAATCTCCTTAAGCCATTAGCAATCACTCTCTAAGGTGAGCCCCCAAAGTGGCTCTGCCAAGGAACCCCCTCCTCTTGCCCTGGAGGTATGGGATCTACTCCACTAAGTCTCTTGCACCCTTTCCCAACTCACCCCCCCCAGGCCCTTGTTGGCACTGAATGCCCATCTGGCGGCAGGTGGCTGAAAGGCTGAGAAGTTTTATGGGTCTGCCCAGCAGACCCTGTCTCCCACCAGTTGCCAATTTGGCTGGTTGCTCCCCACTCACAGATACCTAATGCTGCAGAAATGCAATGCCCTGGGGCACTGCCAGGCTGGGCCTGTCCCCAGGAGAAGGACACAGCCTCAAAGTTATCCATTGACACCTTTGTTGGGGGGAAGGGGGGAGGACTCCTCCTCAGCTGGCTTTTCTTTCTTCCTTCTCATGCTTCCTTTTTTCCCCTGTTTCTTTCCATCAAAGGCTGCTGCTACCCGAGAAAAAGTTCATAAAAATGTTATGTCCACCATAAAACCCCTAATGTGGCATTCTGCATGATCCATGCATTAACATTAACATTTCCCAGACAGTTATTGTGAGATAATGGTCCCAGCCATCATTCAGCAGTAACGTTCCTTCGAGCAAATGTTATGGAGGAATAAATGACTTGCCGCGTGTGCTGCTGCCGTGGGGGCAGGGGAGAGGCGAGCAGCTTGGAAATGCAGGCTCTGGACCTTAGAGACCCCGGCGTGGCTGCGGAGGGGTCTGGGGCATCTTTGACATCTAACCATAGGCTCCCTGGGGATCACGAGAGCACACCTCCCTGCCCCTCTGCTTCCATTTCACATAAATCCTGTCTTTCTTCAGGGCTACCATGGGAAAATATGCCAAGGGAAAGGATTCAAGGCCTTGAGGACATTTGGGCAGAGTCATAGAAGGGGAGGGGCTTATTTACTTTCATCAGTATCCTTCCTGTTCTTCCCTTCCTATGTGTCCAGCATATTTTACACTCATCTGCTTCTTACCACCTCATACATTTACTTGTTTGTTTGTTTGTTTGCATACCTATGACCTCTGCCATCACTGGGCCATCATTAAGAGCAGCACACATTTGGTGAACCTAGCAAAACAAGATATTATTATATATATGTATTGCTTGCAAGTAAGGATAGGTAGAATGAAATGGGGTGGATGGATGGATAACTGAGAGACAACAGAAAAAGACTCAGACTAGCCAGGCATGATGATGCTTGAGAAGTGTAGGAGACAAGAGAAATAGGACTTTGAGGTTATTCTTGTCTATATGGTGAGTTCGGGGCCATCCTACACTACATGAGACTTGGTCTCCAAAACGAAACAACTAAGATCGATCAATGAAAGCAGACCATGTGGGAGGAATGCCCTGCAATGTTTATTGATTAAGATCATAAGGCTGTGAGCCCAGGTGGACCTCAGGATCAGCTGTGTATTTTACTCCTCCGGGAGAAAAGGATTTTTGGTATTGGTGTCTAACCAGAGCTGGAACCCTGGATCGCCAGTTGGTGATCTGGCTGCTACCTTGCCTCTAATTTGCAAGGCTAACAGAGGGCTGCAGAGCCCTTTTTCACCCTCAAGGAACTTGCTCTGTGGTGCAGGAATTCGCCTTAAGCACAAGCACATCTCGTGGTCTTCCCAAGCAGACACAACTGAGTGTTGCAGAGGAGTTGTCTTTTACAAAGACTAAAAAGCTGTCACAAAGGAGAGATGGCTCAGGGGTTAAGCCTCTGCTTGCAAGTTCAGATCCCATGTGAAAACACTGGTGGAAATGGTGGTGGCCTGCACTTCTGGCCCTAGAAGACAGAGATGGGAAACCCCAGAGTAAAACCAAAAGAAGGTAGAGCAATCGAATATGATTCCTGAAACCACCTTCAGGTCTCTACAGGCACACATAGTCAAGTGCTCTCTACTACTACTACTACTACTACTACTACTACTACACACACACACACACACACACACACACACACACACACACACACAAATCAATCAATTAATAAAGGATATGGGCTTGAGCAAAGGAAAAGTAAACCCCTAAAAGGCAACCAGTGGGAAGCACATTTGAGACACAAAAGCTTTCCAGGTGAACTCACAGAAATGACTAAAATGGAATTCCTCCCATTGTCTCACTCGATGTGTTGTGTATGACCTCAAGATACCACTTTCCAGAGGGTGGTTTTTCCAAGATTTTGCACCAATACTGCTTCTTGCTACTCCTTCCTTGTGGATGGCCTGCTGGACCACGAGGATCAACTGTGTGACTTATGCCTGGAGTGGACACAGCAAGATTAGCAGGGAGCCACATCCTCTGGAAATGCTGTGGGAGGGTGATGTTGGCTCCTTTCCTAATGCCACATGTCATGGCCACCAGGATCTCTCCCAAGAGCAATTCCCCAGAATGCAGGATGAGATTTATGGTGCCGGTGAAGGGAATGGTGACCTCTGCAATATATTCACAGGACTCTGGGGAAGCTGTGTCCCAATCAGAAACATCTTGCTCAGTCAAGAGTCTCATAATGTCCTAGAGCTAGAAGGGGCCTTGGAGGTCAACTGCTTTCATCTGCCACACTGAGGAGGCGTCTGCAACAGGCAGCATCTACCCTCTTCCTCATGCTTCCTGGTGAAGTTCTCACTGGTGAAACTCCCTCCCACAGATGGGGCATTTGTCTCTCTGGAACTTTCACCCTTCTGTCCTAGACGTACCCTTTGAGCAGCACAGTGGAAGCCCAGCTTCCTCTGCGTGAAAGTTCTTTAAATATTGAAGGAAGATAGAAGAGGAAAGACCTCAAGAGACTCTGCAGCTCTCTGAGAGGCTGATGTGGATTATTGCTGATGGGCAGGGGGAGATGTTTTCCTCAATGTTAGACCCACTGATAGAGAATTCATGTTCCAGCAAGTGCTCGGACACATTCCACCATAGGCAACTCAGATGAAACTCCCTGAACCACACATGTGAAAAGATAAGAAGATAGGAGGAAGATAGGCAGGAAAAAAGAAAGGCTGTAATGGGGGATAGGGCGAGGAATGGAATTGAGATTAAGGAGTGAAGATGTCATATGTTCATTATATTCTTGTGTGAAACACTAAAAAAAAAAAATAAAAATTCAACCAGTAAATAAATATTGAGCCCATCCTCAGTGCTTCCTTTCTCCAGGTGTTTTCCTTTCTTCCACATTCCCAGACTCGCTCCACAGATGTATCCCTTTCCACGTGGGCTCCTCTTAGGAAGTAAACACGTTCCTCCATGAGGCGGGAGATGGGATTCACTAGGAGTTAGGCTACAGTTAGGCGTAAGATGCTCTGGTGTGCCGGCGCACAGTAGGGTGACTATAGTAACACCAATGTACCATGCATTTCAGAAGCTGGCAGAAGGCGTTTTAGATGCTTTCATCATAAAACAAAGATAAACATTTGAAGAGATAGATGTGTTTAACCTGATTTAAATATTATACAAAGTATACAAGTGTTGAAATATCATAGCAAACATGTATACCTTGTGTTAGTAATGGTGTCCATTAGAAATATATTAAATTGGACTGGGGAGATGGCAGGTGGAGAAGGTGCCTGCAGAGATGGCTCAGAGGTTAAGCCTCTGCCTCATAGGCAGAAGGATCTGAGCTCAGATCCCAGATCCCTTGTAAAAATGCCAGGCAGAAATGGTGGTAGGCTGCACTTCTGGCCCTAGAAAGTAGAGCCTGAGGAACTCCAGAACAAAACCAAGAGGAGGTAGATTAATCCAGATGATACCCAGAATCATCCTTGAGCCTATATGGGCACATGAAATGCCCTCTGATACACACAGCACACACACACACACACACACACACACACACACACACACACACGAGTGTGCATTTTAAAAACAAAGATACTCTACCTTAGTAAAAATGGAGAAGCTCAAAAAACACCAATATCAACTTCAGACAGGCCTCCAGACATACACATATGCTGTACATACATGTGTACCCATATGCATGCAAACGTGTATATACACACAGGCATGCATCCCACATACATATTCACATGCCAAAACAAGAAATAAATTTAAACATATGTTTTCCATTTCAAACAATTAAAACCAAAAATCATGTCCCTTTGGAACAATGGTTTATCTACCCACAAACACCAGCCATGTAGTCATGTGGCCTAAGTCTCTACTTACCTTTTTTTTCTTTCCTTTTTATTTTTGGCAAGTATATTGCAACCAGCATTCAACTGGCACCTGTTGGATTTTCAGTCAGATTTCATTTTTTTCTCCATGTAATGCTTTCAAGCGCCATCTCCTCACGTTCACACTTTGCATTTTACTCTAACAGTGTAACTGAACATTCATCTCTATTCAGCATTCTGTCTTGTCCCTGCCTCAGAAGCTCATCAATCTTTTTTCTCCCTCTAAACACATGAACTATCCCTTCCGGTATGTAGCAGTTACTCTTCTCTGTTGCTGTGAGACACTACTCAGAGTTAAGCAACTTAAGGGGAGAAAGGGAGATTTATTCAGCTTATGGTTCCACAGGGGAGATACAGTCCATGATGGCGAGAAAGGCATGGCTGACTGGCAGAATCTGGAGGTGGTCTAAGTCATGGAGGCTGAGAGCTACAAAACCGCCAACTGCAAGAGCAGACCTCTCCTGGGGGGGTGAAGCTAATCAGCCTCAAGGCCCACCCCCTGTGGCTGCCTTCCTCCAGCAAGGCTCCACCTCTTAAAGGTGTCATGACCTTCCCAAACAACTAAAGCTTTAAGCACATGAGCCCGTGGGGGGACAACTCACATTTTAAACCATGACATGGTGTATGGGCAAGAAGCACATCTTCTACAATGTTCTGTGCTTCGTGGCTGGTTGCCTAACATGAAAACATCTATACTCCCCGTATCTATGAGGGACAAATCACTCTGCTGGCTAGAAACTTACCTGCCTGTCCCTCCATCCAACTTCTTTCCTCATGCATGCAGAAAGACATCACCAAAGATTGCCATAGTTCTTGCTGAAATCAAGACACACTTCCGTGTTTTCTTTATCTACCCGTCTACAAATTCTGGGTTTCATTTTGCTATCGTTGGTGCTGGTGGTAGTGGTAGTGGTAGTGTTGTTTTGAGGGAAAGAATGTTAGTTTGACAGTGAAGCACCATTCTTTCCTTAGCCATCCTTAGTCATCCCTTCTTCTTCCACAAGCAGTCCATTTTAGACTTTTCATCAGCAATTAATGTTAAACACTGTTAGGTAGCTTCCAGAAACTAACATGAGTCGCACTGTGGAAATTGGAAGAACGGTCACCTACTTCTGTTTCTGAGCACATTCCTTCTTCGTCGGTTCACAGCTAGCAGCGACTCTCCAGAGGTCCCTTGGAGTTCTTCCCGCAAGTTGCTGATCTCTTCAGCCTTGAGTTTATTTAAAGCTCTGAGATGTAGTTTCTCTTCCACTTACCTATCTCAAACTTGAACTTGTTTCAAGTCGTCTTTCTGGTTTGACGATCGTTGTCCTTGAAAAACACAAAGCCAAGTGGGAGTTAAATCATCTACTTTTCTTCTGTCATCTGGTAACCTCCCATGTCTGCCCTGCGCTCAGTCTCCTGTAATTTTTCTTTCTGCTTTGCTTCAAGTATTGCTTTCTAAGGGAGAGAGGAGTGAGAGAATGTGTGCGTGTGGGTGGATGGTGGGAGAGGTCTTTCCCCGTGCTAGGACATTCTGGTCTTTGGCCTTCCTACTGTCCTTCCAATGGCTTCCAGCTACTCTTTTTATAATTTTATTATTATTATTATTTATGGCCCCTCCATGTATCTTTTGTACATGTGCTTTTAAAAAGCCATGAAACTCAGGTTTGAAGATGAAGATCTCCACACTCATATTGTGGCTCATGCGCGTCACCTACACAGACAGAGACATGATAAATAAATAAATGGAACTATTTTTAGAAATTAAAAAAAGATTTTCAACACCACCATCCTTCAGTAAGTTGAGCTTAGAACCAAAAGATTTGAATCCGAATTAAGGACCAGTTACTTTAAGTTGGAAAGTTCACTTAATTTCTCCGTCTCTATTTTTCAATCTGTGAAATGGGCAACAATGCCACATTCCTGTGCACAGAGGAGTAAGGATCACAGGTAGAAGGCCCTGCTTTGTGGAAGGTGTAATCGGTCTGACTGCCAGCCCTATATAAGCCTTTGGATGGAAGGAGGTCAAGTTTCCTGTAATCATCGACAGGTACACCCTTCATTATACATGGTGGGTTTCAGGATCATCGGGAAGGGCAGAGGCAAAGGGAGAGGCCGCTTTGGAGGTCACCTACCCAAGCTTGTTCTGGTTGCAGCTGAAGTGGGTTGTTCTGAGATGTCTGAGTTCCTGCTGAGTGCTGAGTTCTGTGGGAAGTCTCCCTGCTGGGCCTCCAGGGAGCAGGCTGTGAGGTGAATCAGGAATGATCAGCATCTCTCCCTGCAAGAAGATCCAAGCAGGGAAAGGGGGCGTGGACAGGACAGGCAAGGGCACAGCAGAAGGTATACACAGATAGAGGTGTGCACACCACGCCCTCCCTCCCTGCCTCCTCTCTCAGGCCTCCTACACTGCACGTGCCCACAAAGCATGAAGACCAAACCACCGTCTGATCTCAGGGCGCTGCTGCAGAGTGAGGCACACATACCTAGCGTCGAAACTTAGTGGGGCGAGGTGCCTCACACAGGTATTAGGGCCATGGGAGAGCAGGGGTGGGTGGGAGTCCTCTGCTGCTGGGGGTCTGGGGGCTGAGACACGGCTTGCAGAGGGGGATCACCTGAACTGAACTCTGAGGGTAGCAGTCCCAGGAGATTAGGTGGGAAGGAATGCTATAGGAAGGGGAACAGCAGGTGCGAAAGCAGAGGCCAGAGACAGCGCCTTGAGCCCCAGCTGCTCTCCCTGGGAAGTATGGCTGCATCGTAATGTAGGGAAGACTTGGCACTCCTGTCCAGATGGTCTGGCATTTTCTCTCCCTGAGAACGTACTGCTTCTCTGTGGGCTTTTTGCCTCTCTTGTATGTCCCCCGGTCCGGGGTCAGAGGAGCAGGATCCATCGTGACCTGGAGTCAGCAGGCCTTTGATGCAGAAGGTCTAACGGCAACCCAGAGCTCCATGGACAACACTGACTGGACATCTGGCTCTCTCTGACTGTGGCCTCTCTAAGGAAACAATATTCCCTTAGGTTTAAGGAAGAGGGAATGTGGGAAGGAAGTGGGGGGTGTAACAGGAAGCACTAGACGGGTTGGGTAGTGAGTTCTGTTGGGGGGCTCTCATTGCTCCTCTAAAGGACCCAGGAAGTCCTCTGTTCCTTTAAACGAGGGGCTGGACCAGGTCACGTCCAAGGACCCTCCTAACTCCCGGTTCTGCCGCAGTGTGTGTGTGTGTGTGTGTGTGTGTGTGTGTGTGTGTGTGTGTGTGTGTGTGTGCGTGTGTCTCAGGAGGCTGGTGGGGGTGCCGTGTAGGCAGCTGATGGGGGTGCCGTGCAGCCAGCTCTCCTCTGCCGAAACCTGCGCAGGCCATCATCTCATGGCAGCTTCTCTGCACAGCAGCCCTCCCTTCCCCACTGCCTGGCTGTCCTCCCTGGTAGGATGGATGGAGGCAGTGTGGAGAAACCCGAATAACTAATCAGAGTCCTCATTAACCCCCTGCTGAGATGCTCAAACATTCACTTTGCTGTTTGTGAAGCAGAAAAAAATCCTCTCTCTGCATTAAAATTGATGCATTATTAATCCCCGTGCTCCTGACCCAGTGGGCTTCTCCACCACCCCGCCGGAGGCAGGCAGTCTAGGGTACCTACCTCGGACACTGGATTCAATATTATTTATTGGCCCAGCACAGAGGGGTCTTCTCGTGGTGCATTGGGCTTGGCACCGGCGGGAGAGCATAAATGCTCTGTTTTTATTCTGGCTGGAAGCTGCTGGGGGCTTCTGGCTTAGCCCCATCCTGGGCTGCACCTGCCAAGCTGGGGCAAGAAAGAGGGCGGGGCAGGCTGACTGAGCAGCAGGCTGGGCTTGTCTTTCTCTCCAGACTTGAGAAGGTGAATTGACCTGCATCACACTTCATGTGAGCCAGGGAGGGAGCCAGCTGCATCTCCTGCTCTGGGGGCGGGGGGGGGGGGGGGCAGAGCTTGGAAGACTGAAGGCCGGAGAGGAGAGCAGACTGCTTGCACACCTGGGGTAGCCGTGTGCCATGTCCTCTCTAGTGCTAACCCTTACTCTAGGGAGGTGTCCTCACTTTGAACAGCTACAGTCTTCACAATATACCTGATTTGGTACCGGACTGTTGACATTCAAAGACAGGGAATGCACAGTCCCTGTCCTCAAGGAGCTTAGTAGTGGAGGCACGACATGGAGATGCACAGGACAGCAACAGCATCCTGCAAGGGAAGGAAGGCGGAGGGAGGAAGAAAGGAATAATCTTCTTCTGCTCTGTTGCCATACAGAATACCACAGCGTGGGTAATTTATATGTAAAGAATAGAGAGATGTTTACTTGCTCACACACTCCTCCTGGAGTTGGGGTCTTCTTGGTGATTACAGCATGAAAGATGGGCAAGAGAGCATACCCAAGATAGAAAAATCAGCTAAACTCGTTCTTTTGAGCAGAAACTCGCTCTAATGGTAACAAACCCATTCTCAAAACTGTGGCACTAATCCATCCGTGAGAGCAGAGCCCTTGTGATCGAATCCCTCTTAAACATGCCACTCTTTAAAATTGGTACGGTAGAATCTAATGTCACGTGAGCTCTAGACATGATTGTTCAAACTGTGTCAGGAAAAAAAGGGAGAGAAGAGAAAGGCAGGAGGGAAGGGAAACCTGAAGGGAAAAGGCTCCTGTGTCCTCAGGGAGCCACGCATGGTATGGAAAGGCTCAGGGAGGCTTCCTGGGAGTGCCAACTTCAGCTGTGGGCACTGCCCACCCATATCATCAGCTTTCCATCTCTGTTCACATGGTTCTGTTCATACCTGTGAACTCACAGCCAGTGACTTGGGCCTGTATAAACTCCATTATGTGGCCTCTTGTGCACTTGGCCTGTTAAGGTCAGCCTTACAAGAAGAAAGAGAGAGAAACTATAAGTTGAAGAGGAGAAGAATTGATCTCTAGCTTTTACTTTGCCCCAATGACAAAACAAAGTTTGCCTCCCTGACCTTTGACTTTGCTTGGTGAAATTGGTCTTTCCACTATTTTTTTCCTTTGATTTAGGGTCTCATCTAGTTTAGGCTCGTCTGGCTTTATAGCTGAGAATGATATTAAATTTCTGATCCTTCCTCCTCTACCTCCCAAAGGCTGGGATTACAGTCATACAGTGCCAAGTCTGGTTGAGGCAGTGCTGGGATTGAACCCAGAGCTTCATGAAAGCTAGGCAAGCATTCTACTAACTGAACCACATTTCCTCCCCCATATGTTTAATGTTAATATAAAACACTCCTGAGTTCTGACCCACCTGGATCTTACAGCCTAATAAGGAAAATGGGTCTTACACAAGTGCTCAAACTGAATTAGAAAATGCAGTATTGGGAGAGAAAGAAAGAGAGAAAGAGGGAGAGAAAGAGAAAGAAAGAAAGAAAGAAAGAAAGAAAGAAAGAAAGAAAGAAAGAAAGAAAGAAAGAAAGAAAGAAAGAAAGAAAGAAAGAAAGAAAGAAAGAAAGAAAGAAAGAGAAAAGAAAGAATTTCAAAACATCCTTATATAGCCTGAAAGGTTAAACAGAGCTTCTTGGAGAAAGCAAGTCTTAAGATGAAATGTAAAAACAAAGCAGGTTGTTACTATCTGAAAGCAGATAAGGAAAAGGGATCTATCAGAAAGCTGTGATAGCTTGTGCAAAGGTCCTGTGGTGGGAAGGAGCACATCCTGTTTGAAGGACCCAAGACTTTGGTGGCTGGAGCCCAAAGAATGAGCTGTCTGAGGCCAGACAGACAGGTAGGGCCAGACATCATCAGAATTTGGGGAGGATGATGTCAAGAATGGGAAACCAGTGATGTGTTTGAGACACAGGAAGTGTGGGGGTGTAGTAGAATAAGATTTGCACTTCAAAAAGATCTCTAGCTGTTTCGCTGAGAACAGATGGGGGAGTGCCAAGAATGTTAAATGGGTCATCTGTCCCTTGCTGTTTCCTATCTCCTATTTTAGTGAGCTGAAGCCTATAGAATGTGCTGGAGCCTTATGAAGGGAGATGCATATCTAAATTCTCATCACCCGGTATTCAGCCTCAGCTAAGAGCTCACAAAAATAAACTATCTTCCTCGAATTGGCTCTTTCCTAACATAGCAAGCAGCTAGTGAAGCTCTCAAGAGTACTTTGGCCATTGTAAGCCCAGCGCTTTATTGCCTAGGGGACCCTGCAAGAAAGAAGATATGCCCCCCAGCCTCCAGAAAACCAGATGTCTGGAGGGCAAGCTGCTGAGAGAATGAATTGGCAGACCCAGAGGAACTGGGGGGGGGGGGTTGGGGAAGGGGAGTTGCACACCAACATGATTCTGGTGTGTCCACCACACAGTGGTCTATGGTCCCGGGCCAGTGGACAATTGATGCCAATACCCACCCACCCAGGATGGCCGCTGTCTGTGAACTCCTCTCCGCTGAGCCTCCCACCCAGGATCGCCACCATCTGTGAACTCCTCTCCATTGCTGAACCAGTGTCTCCTCCATCCTCCATCCTCCATCCTCCATCCTCCATCTCCATCGAAGCTTTGGCTCCTAGAGGAAGAACCGTATCTACCTCTGCACCAGACACCCTCTTTCTTTCATTTCAACAAGGCTTCACTGACTAGTTTCCACACAAGGATGCTCTGAGGGTCAGAAATTCCCTACACAGCGTGGTAGTGCACGCCCATAGTCCCAGCATTCAGGCATTTGAGGCAGGCTGGGTTACATGGAAGACCTTGTCCACAAAGAATAAGAAACAAATCTCCACACTCTCCTTACTCTTCAGCATGCTGCCTTTTGCAGGAAACTAGCTGCGTAACCAGTTCAACCCTAGAAAGCAGAAGAAATGGGCACTAAAAGAAGGATGCCCATGTGACCCACTTTGCTAGGGAAGGTCTCAGTGGAAACCTATAGTTACTGTGTAATTAGTAATCATGCTCTCTTTCATTCTGAAAATTATTCCAGTGTGGCTGATAAATGATGTGGTCACTCTAACAATGTGCGTGGTTGTAAAGGCGCTTGAGCAGTTTTACAGGAACACGGGCGGCATCACAGAACAAACAACAGCTGAGTCCTTGCAGAATGATCTGCTATATTAGATTGTGGAAAGAGGTCCCCCCCCCGTGCCCCTTCCCAATCTCCCACCTGGGCACAAGCAAAAGGGATGGCAGGTTCAGGAAGTGTAGGTTGCAAAACAGAAGAATGTACTCAAGCCTAACCTAGACCAGGGTCAGCAGGCGTTTTCTGTAAAAGTTCAGATGATAAAAATTTCAGGTTTGTATTGCGATTATTCAGTTCAGCCATTGCACAGCAAACAGATGTGACCGGGTTCCGATAAAAGTGTATTCCCCAAAGCAGGAAGCCTCTGGCTTGGCCTGTGTGAGCAAATGCCTTGGTCAGTTTGGGATGATGTGACAAAATACATTAAACTGAGTGGTTATTAACACTAAGAAAATCATTTTCCAAGTTTTAGATGCTGGGGAAGTCCAAGATTGAGGTGTCATGATCCAGTATTTCTTGGCGGTGGGGGTGGGAGTGGAGGGGGGGGGATCTCCTCATAGATGGTGTCATCGATATGCCCTGACTGGATGGAAGAGCTTGGGAGTTCTCTTCAGTGTCCCATTCAAGAGGACAGAGCCCTGCAAATCTCCATCTCTTCATTCAACCATAGTAGGAAATGGGGTTCCCACAGGGAATTCTACAGGCTTGCTTGCAGGTTTCACCCTCTGGGCACTTGAGGAAGCATCAGGAAAGATCTGTCTGGTAGGTTACATGGAACCCTGTCACAAAAGGTCCCAGAGGCATACCTGTCTTCCTATTTAGGGGGCTAGAGAGATGGCTCAGGGGTTAAGACTCTGTCTCTGCAAGCAGAAGGTCCTGAGTTTGGATCCCAAGTCCCAAGTAAAAATGCCAGGTGGAAATGGCGGCAGCCTGCACTTCTAGATCTGATGGGTAGAGGCTGGGAAATCCTAGAGCAGAGCAAGAAGAAGATGAAAACAATCCAGGATGATTCCCGAAGTCACCGTTGGTCCTCCACAGGGACACACACACACACACGCACGCACACACGCACGCACGCACGCACACACAGAGTAAATAATATATATATAAAGATAAAAGTTACTGGAGAGATTTAAGACTCGAGAAGTGTCTTATTCTTTAAAGAATAATACTTTTAAACACAGCAGTGGCCTATCATCTGAGGTCCTAAGATTCGTTTTTTGTGGTTTGGAGGATGCTGAAGGACGACTCGAGCTGCAGTGAGGGGCAGCACTGGCTTGGGGCCTGAGTCCTCCCCTGGCGGCAGAAGGCTGGGATCTGCCCCTCCAGAATATTTCTTTCTCCCAAATCCCCTCCATGTTCCCTAGCCTCTCGGGGTAGAGAAAGGCCTCACCTTCTCCCAGGCAGACATCATGGCCAACCGCTTTCCTCTGTGAGTCCTGCGAAGCAAAGGCCATCAGTGCCCACCTGCCTGACTCCCTCCTGCCTGCAGCAGGACCACTGCTCCTGGAGGTTCAGTCTTGACACAGCCCAGCAGATCTGGCAATGGATGCTAAATGGCAGAGCTGAAAGGAGAAACATTGGTTACCTGACTTCACCTCTGTGTCCTCCAAGCCCTCCAGAGTGATCCATCATCTTTCCATTGAGCATCCCAGTAGTTCATTATGAGATTTCTTCCACACGGTAAAAAGCCCCGCCTCCCAAAACTCTTGTGCAAGGTCCCATGGCAGGAAAACATCCTGCTCCCCTCTTCTGCCTGGCATGTGGGCCTTTATTCTCCTTGAGTGACTTCTCCATTTGTCATTCCGATACGCTGTGGGTTTTATTTATAGATCTTGCTTATTGTCTTGCACTAGTCTTGCCCGATCCAGCCTCTCCTGCAACCAGAGTGAAGCCTGGGAGTGCTGAGCTTTTCCTCACTTCTTGTCACAACTGGAAGCAGGTGCCCAATAAACCACCTGCCGAGTGAATGAATAACAACAAGTTACCTTTTCTTCTCTTCTAATAGCCCTGGGAGAGTCCAATCTTTGTCCTAAAGGTTGGGCTATCTTCCCTCTCCCCCAAACCACACAAAAAGTAGCACAAGGGTTAAATTTCTCAGTTATCATTCTTCAAGTCTAACATAGGTAACGGAAGAAGTATTTTTCATGGCATACTTCAGGGTTTTCGGGGTATTGTACTGTTATTGCTTTAAATAGGAAGCAACCCCCTCTAAATAGCTCTGTCATGATCCTTTGTGACCTGAACCAAGACACTGCAGTCTCACTTTCGATTACTGTGTACACTGGGTGAGTGGCGCATACCTACCTCTACTAAGCTTCAGCTATTGTGCTCATGGATGAGGCTGGACATGTCTTGAGGTGGATGAATGATCTCCCAGATTCAGAGGTGAAAGTCTTACCAACACTGGTCTCAGGGAGAGCAAGGGAACCCCTTATCTTGTTATGGGGAACAGTCTTTCCTCTACAGGTCAAATGTCTCACGTTGGACGCCAAATGTTGCAGGAATTGATCTGTCACATTGTGTTCATAGCCAAAGGCTGAAACCAGAACAATGGTAGAGAATTAAGGTAGAGTTTATTAGAGGAGAAAAAGAACAGAACTCATGGACTCCAGACGTGGAGTGCCATGAGGGGCAGGCGCCCCAAAGAACTTATGAATTCCAGGCATGCAATCCATGAGAAGCAAGGAACTAGAAAGGAACTCACAGACTCCACATGTGGAGTCCGGTTAAGGGGCAGGTGCCAAAGATGGTAAGCCCAGGAAAGAAGGCCTTTCCTCATTGGTTAGCTCACATTGGGGCCCAACCTATTGGATCTTGTGCCCACCTCAAGGCGGGGCCTATCCGTAAAGGAAAGCTAATTGCCATATCATAGGAGACAATTGGTGAAAGGATGTGTTCTTTCAGGGTAACCCCAACAGTGGAGGATGACCTTCAAAGACCTTCAGAGACCACCTCAGCATGGCTGTTCTAAACCTGCCTTAATCTAGTCCACACTGGAAGTGATTGTCCTGTCCTAACGTCTCGTTTTACAGAAAGAGAAGCTGAAGCCAGAGAAGAAATATTCCATTGCATCATAGCTCCCAGTGCAGTTCTTGACCTGAGTTTCCAGGTACCCCTTCTGTAAGAATGATGGGGGTCCTTGACACCACTTTGAGCCAAATCAAAAGTCACCTTGACCGCAAAGGAATCCACTACTTTCTCGTCCTTGCAAATTCCAGACTTTTGTGAGTTTTTGGGAGGGAAGCATTTTAAATGAAATCTTCTCCATTCAGTCCATTTCTGAGGCTTGATTCTGAGAGGTGTCTGAAGGAGCGTTTTATAGACATTTCATTTCCCTTCTCTGTTACCCATCCTCTGCTCTCCTCTGGGCAGGTTGTGGCGGAAGCCTGCGTGAGGTGCAGGGTGTAAATCTTCCTGAGAGGAGTCATGCCTTGGGCGGCAGGTCATTGGGTTGGTGCGTAAAGTGTGAACACACCAGAGGGAGCAGAGCCCTGAGTCGGGCAGGGCAGAGAGGCACGGGGAGATTAATTCCTCAGTGTCATGACTCCTGTACATTCCTTATAGACTGAAATTTTACATGTGTGAGGAAAATTACACTTTCTCCTGGAGGGGATGGAAGGGACAGTTAGGGCCATGAGACCATACAAGGGGGCATGTCTACAGGCTGCGTATCTACCCCACCCCCACCCCCCAACTTTGAATCTGTTGGCTTTTTACTGCCTGTGTGGCCATGACCGTGAGCATGCACCTGAGCAGTCCTCCTGTCTGCAGCGGTGTTTCTGGATGGTGCGGGCACACGTGTGCCGTCTCACCGCTCTCACTGGGACTATGTGCAGATCTATCAATGTGTGTTGCTTTAAAAATACATATTTCTCTTTTCCGCATAAATTTCTTCATGTAAAAGGCCATTCGAGCTCAGTTCCCAGCATCCCTTCTCAGGAAAGCAATGCGATCAGAACCTGGCCCCAGGACTGGTCCCAGGAGAGGCTTTTCCTAGATTCTTTGTCAAACGAAATGTCACACGCTCAACAAATGATGAGAAGAAAAATTCTCCTTGTTTATTTCCCAAGAGAGGTAGAAGAGAAGCAGCTCGCTTCCTCCCGGCTCCCTCCCTGCTAGGTAGGCAGGTGGGCAGGGGAGCAGGGGAGTTGGGGTGCAGGGAGACAGTTGGATGGAGGGAAGGCAGACAGGTGACAGGGGAGGTAGAGAGATAGCATGGGGGGGCAGGTGGGTGGAGTAGAGAGAGGCAGGCCAGCAAGCAAGGGGTAGGGGGTGGAGCAATTGGGGTGCAGGGAGACAGTTGGATGAGTGGGGGCAAACAGGTGAGCAGGGGGTAGGGGAATAGGGGGCAAGGGAATGCGCAAGCAGGCAGGCAGGGGGACAGGTGCAGAGGATTTGTGCAAGGGAGACTGGAATAAAACCCTTGGACTCTGCTCTTTCATTTCCCCTTCATGTATTTTGTGACCTTGAGCAAGTTACTTACTTTTTCTAACCTCAGTTTCCCCTTTCTTACAGCAGGGCTAGTATTATTTACTTCACAGGGTGTTACAAGGATTAAGTACAAAAAACAATAACATAGCCCTGTGTAAGGAGTCCAGTGTATGGTGTGTTATCTGCCTTGTATGTCCTCTGTTTTACACACACACACACACACACACACACACACCATTCAGCAAATATTTATCAAACACCTAATAAATAAAAAATACCTGTTGGGGTCTGGGAGACATATGGGTTTGGGATTCTAGTAAGGATTAGATAATCCAGCCGGGTAGATGGATTGCCCACAAGTAATCAGTTTGGAGACCCCAAGAGCAAGGAAGCCCATGCAGAGGAGTGCTTGAGCCTTCTTTGCCCAGCCGAGCAGAGGCCAGAACAGGCACGGCGCTGGAGCAGGTTCCGGCTGAACTAAGGTTTGGCAGTGGAGATGGGGATGAAGAACACATAGTCCACCCCAGCTAGGACAGGGCAGAAACAGAACAGTTCACTGACATCAAGATGGACTTACTTCTGCTTCTCCAAAAAGCTGTCTCAGAATCCAGGCCCACCCATCAACCTGCCTGGCGGAGAGATCAGGGCTCAGAGGTAAGGTCTGATGACTGTGGAAAGGTATGGTGGGAGAGAAGTAGAAAAGGAAGGCTGGGGTGAGGAGGGGAAGGCACCAACAGGGCCTTCAAGTCTAGGTCTTGATAAGGTTGAAGTTTTCCTCAAGAAATAAAACTCCGCTGGGCAAGTTGTGGGACTTCTTTAAAGCTGGGGTATGGGGGCTGGTCTTGATCTAGTTAATAGGCACATTGGCTTTCCATGATGAGTTTCCTCTCTTAGCTCATTTCTCCAGGCAGAACGTGAATGTCTGGTCAAACTGATTTGGCCACAAGATCGCTGTTGGCATTCCTGCTCATCCATCCATCCCTTTATTACATAAGCGTATGCTGAAGTGGATGCTAGACTAGGGATGGAAGTGCAGGTGGGAAGATGAGACCTTCATGTAAGGTCACATGGAGGAAACATGCTAATAATTCAGCAGTAACTTGTTCATAGCTAAGAACATTAGACTCTGTCTTAAAGGTATGATTCCTATTATTGGAAGAACAGAAGGGAGGGGATGACTCACTCTACATAAGGAAGGGTGGCCTTGAGAGAAAACTGGGCAGTTGAATTTTGAGGGATGAGTGGATTTTTAGACATACTATTATCACTACTCTAACAATAGTGACAATAATCGCCATTGATTAAAGGCCTACTCTATGTCACTGCAGAACTAACTACCCACTAAATGTATCATCCTTATGAAGTAGCATCATAGCCTCTGCTTTAACAGAAATAGGAAAGCTATTCCTGTAAGACATAAATGGGTGAGGAAGAGAAAGGCCTAGCATTTGGATCCAAGCTTCGCTGGCATCTCTCCTCTGCACTGGCTCTTGTACCCTCACTTAGTATTAGTGCAGGAAGCATATGAACTAATCCTTGGCTCAATCAGAAGCTCTTATTCCAGGGGCACTTTGAAATACAGAGCATCTCAATGCCATCGGCAATGAATGCTAATAGCTAAATAGGCAAACTCCTCACTGAACTGCTTCAGCTCGGAGCTGAGCTAATATCTTCTAGTACTGTCCTCTCCACGTGAAAAAGAACAATGCTTTCCATGACTGTGCCAGTAACTTTTACCTTGATTCAATAAGAAGAAAGGAAGAGGCTAAAGACTATCACAGAGGCCCACCCTTGGGGAAGTGTGGGTGAGACAGTATAGATAATTCATATTGCCATAGCTGAATTTACCTAGGGGGAGACCTTTGGGTGGGCTCCCTGTGAATCAGTCCAGATGGTCAAGGTTCTTGGGCCCCTCAGGAAAAAAATCTCAGCACCTTCTGATCCTGAGGTAGACACTGAGGTACAGCAATTCCCCCGAAGGTAAGACATAGGCTTTTAGTTCGGCTCTCTGGCCAGATGTTCTAGGGTTCACTTTTTCACTTCTGTTTTGCTCATCTCTAAAAAGGCCGTGTATAAATTGGCAAAACCAGTAAAGGTGTTCTCTGTGAGAAGACCCCTTTCTTTCAGAGGGAACCCAAGTAAAATCAACCTGGACAGCAGGGAGGGGCCTGATGGAATCTCCGCACTCCTGGGGATGCCACCCCATTTGTTGGGGGGAGGTAGCAGGGATGGAAGGGCTTTATCTTCAAGGCGAAGCTCCTGCTTCTTTCCGTGCTTCCTGAGCTGTCACATCAGGTCACACAAGGTTCAGACTCTGGGTCCTTCCATCTGCCTCCACCGCCTGGCCCTGCCTAGGGAGTTCGGCCCCAACCCAGGCTCAGACATCACTGTCCCCGGCTGGCCATCAGCCTGTCAGAAGAGGAGGACTTTGATGAAGAATAGTGTGGGGGAGTCTCTGACCTGTGTAAAGAGCTGCACCTGTTCCCAGAGGTGGCCGAGTCAGTCAAGACAGCCATCACGCGTGGGCAGCCTCCTTCCCACCAGCCTGCGACTCTTTCATTTTCCTTGGGGCTTTCTGACTTGTGAGTTGCCCTCTTTATGCTCAGAGGAATCACTAGCAGCGGCAGAAAGGAGATTAGAGGCTGTATTTCTGCCTCCAAGCTTTCTGCAGGCAGTGGGGAAAATAAGTGGCGTTAGCTGCTCCTGGGTTCCAGGATAGGAGAAATCTGTGGTGTGTTGTAGCCCTGCAGCAGTGCCCTGTGCTGGGGCAGGCTGGTGTCACCTCTGATCATTCTACCTCTCATTAATGTGAATTTTATTAGTCCCCGAGCGGGAAGTGGGTCGGCGTCTGTCTTTTCCCTGACACTAGTATGAATCCTCTCTGAGAAGTCTCAGCACCACGCTGGGGTAGATGGAGGTGTAGTCAGAGCACAAGCCCGGCACTGGAAGGGAGGGTCTGACCCCAGTGCTGGCTCTGGGGGCCTCAGCGGAAAAAGGGATGGTGAGGCCGACAGTCAGGAGTGGCATCAAACACATATCCCAGGTGACAGCTACTTCCTGTCCACTCATCTTCCTACTCAAATATGAACATCCTGAAGACAGGGAGAGAGAAAGAAAGGCAGAAGGTGAGGGCAAAGTAGTGTGTGTGTGTGTGTGTGTGTGTGTGTGTGTGTGTGTGTGTGTGTGTGTGTGTGTAGACTCAGGCCAAGACACATAGTATTTTCAATGTACATGCTAAATTGAAGAATTTGCACCCACCCTGATGAAAGGAGAAGAGTATAAGAAAAAGTATCTCAAAGCAGCTCTCCCATCTACCACATCAGTCTGAGACGCTTGGAAATCAAGGAGGGAGGATGGCTTTGGCTAGGCTCCTAGCAAAGGCCTTCCTGGCAGGTCCACCCTGTTGGAACACAAGGCAGAGAGCACTGGTTTAGCTGTTACAGCTGCAAGTGCTCTGTGCGTTGAAGAACCACAAGAACAAAGAGGAGGAGGAGTTGGCAAAATGAAATATCTAAAATGAAAAACGAAATGTCTGCGGACAGAGAGATCGCAAGCATGCCCGTGCTTTGACTTCCTTCTCTGAGCCTCCTCAACCACAGCCGTGCAATGGGAACAGCTACCTGGCAAGCCAGGGACATTGTTCATGTGCTGCTGCTGGGACATTACATAGGCGTCACCTTCCTTTGAGGAAATTGTAGCTGCTCTTTCAAGCAAATGCACTTTTAGAGTTGGCAAGTCTGTATCTTGAATCTTACCCTAGAAAAATGGCCAGTTCAGCAAAAGTTGGCTAAGAAGAATGGCTATTATTTTTTGGTAAGAGCAAAAACTGGAGATAATCTAAACAACACATGATAAAATTTGGCTGAATAATTATAGTACATTTATAATTGTAATGTCATTCAGCCATTAGAATGATGTATTTCCCTTATATGGCAATGTATTTATGATACACTGTTAAATACTGGACAGAATGAATAATTTAGTACTGTTTTAAAAGAGAAGCATTTTATTCCAAATATTAACTGTGGTCATCTTCTTATTAACCATTGCAGCTAACATTTTTTCTCCTCTTATTTATCTATTTTCTATAATAAGCATATGTATTTTATATAGGAAATAAAATGATTAATTTAAAGAAGGCAATATATAAAGGTACTTTGTAAACTGAAAATTTGGAAGCTGAAAATTATAAGATCAGGTTCCAGCCTATGAGGAGCTCATGGTTTGGAAAATGTTCCCAGGCATGTAAGATGACCAAAATATAAGATGGAATGTAGTCAGAACTTACAAAGAGTATGTTACTTAGAAACGCTGGAGAGGAAAATTTGTCTTTGTCTGTGGAGGCAGCCGCCAGATTGTTTGAGATGAATGTTGAAGAATGACTAGGGTCTTATCAGGTAGAAACACAGAACTGAGAAATCTGGGAAACTATGTGCCAGGATGGGAAAGGGAGCGTGGTTATGATTGGGTAGGGAGTAGAGGGTCCCTGGATGCAAGCTCATGCCAGGCAGCGAGTGATCGCTGCTTGGAAGTGAAGCACCTGCGTGGACACACGGAGGGCCAATGGTGGGGCTGTGGCCGACATGGCCAAGAGGAGAGTCTTGTCTAGGTTGCATCACTGGAGTAGAAAAAAGGAAAGATGATCATCAGCTTTGATCAGGAAGAGAGGAGAAGGGGCAATGAAAGAAATGTAGGCGAGGCTTGGAGAAGGAGGAACTGGTCATGTCTCCAGGCTGCGGTGTCTATGTCCAGAACACTGGGGTCCTCAGATAAGTTCACAGACAAGGTCACATAGAAGAGGAACAGTAATGTGCTGTCTAGGGTGCCCACTACCCCCAGAGATGCTGATCTCTTGGGTCCTTCCAAGCATCTCACGCAGGTCAGAGGGACCCCAGAATGTCATTCCTCTCGGGAGGAACCTAGGGTGTGAGCAAGGCAAGGGTGAGGAGGAGGGAGGGTACATCATGCATGGGTGGAGGTCAGAGGACAACTTTCAGAAATCGGTTCTCTCCTTCCACTATGTTGGCTTTTGGAAATAAACTCAGGTCTTTAGTTTTATGAGCAGGCACCTTTATCTGTGAAC